>PVIJ01001005.1:0-56829 GCA_004024925.1 Scalopus aquaticus | reverse complement strand
TAAAAAAAAAAAAAAAAAAAAAAGTTGACTTGAAGATGTGACTTTTGGGAGGGATTTTGATATAAGTTTTGCTGAGCTTCTTAGAGTTTCTTAATTTGGACCTAATTTTAATGTCACTGTAATACCACTGAACTCTTAATGTCAGGAGAGCTTTATTGGAACTGTGAATTCATAGTATAGTAAACATTTAGAGCTAATAAAAGGAATAAAATGTAAATTTTCTACACAAATAATACATTATATTAAGACACTAAAATTGGGGAAAATGTATTTCAGATCCTAAATGCTTAATGCCAGTTAAAAATGCACCTAAGATTACATTACTTAGGGTTTTATTTTAGTCAATCTTTAATCAATCATTCATGTTAGGATTCACGAATCACTTCAAAGCACAAGGTAAGTGATTGTTTCCAATTACAAATTCTAAGTATAATTTTATTTCCTTTTCAGGAGACTATTTAATAACAATTGAAGAGAAAAACAAAGCTAGGTTTCTGCGTGCTTATGTGAACTGGAGAAGTAAAAGGACTGAGAACTCTCGAGTGTTTATCCGAATGGTTGGACATAATGTGGAGGCACCCTTCAGTGAAAACTTCAGAGACCAGATGTCTATTGTTGAAATGCCCCTTTCTGAGAACCCCTTGAACATTTCTTGCTGCCCTGTGAAAGGAGACCTTCTTGTTGGCTGCACAAATAAATTAGTCTTATTTACTTTGAAGTATCAGATCATTAATGAAGAATTCTCAGTATTGGACTTTGAACGTTCTTTAATTATACACATAGATAATATCACTCCTGTTGAAATATCTTTTTGTGTTGGCTATGTCGCTGTCACATCAGATTTAGAAGTCTTAATCCTAAAACTGGAGTCGGATCCCAAAGATGGAGAGAATGTCACCCACTATCCACATAGGGCTAACAATTCAGTAAAACAGACAGAAGGTAAATTTTGAATTCAGTTTCTTGTTTCAGATACAGAGAAAATCCTTACTTCTGGCAATCTCTGAAGTCACATAAAATGTCATTGTCAATTATGTGCAGATTTAGTTATTCCTAAAGAATACGGTTTATGGGATTCAGGTTTATGATCCGGATGCTCATATCTTATTCTGTAGTATGTAATTGCATCTTAACGTGTGTGTGTGTGTGTGTGTGTGTGTGTGTTTATCTCCATAAAAGTAATGCTACTTGAGGAGTTTCTAGTTCCAGGTCATATATATATATATATATATATATATATATATATATATGAGTTTCAATTTCCTCACGTGTAAAGTGCTGATTATAAGATCCTGCTGTACTTTATCAGTTGTTGTGAGGAATAAATGAGCAAGACTATGACTATGACTTTTCAAAACCTAGGGCCCTGTGAATATATGAGATGCGTGTGTGTGTGTATGTGTGTAAAGAAATATAATTTTATGTCTAATTGGTGGGGGAAATGTTTTGAAATCTAATTTTCATTTAAATAGTACTTGGAATTATTAAACTCTTCTTAAATCTTATTTTTTTAAGGCACCAGTAATGAAACTTTGCAACTTGAATCAGATGATTTTGTAATCTGCCAAAAGCCTATGGAACTTCTTGGTGAAAAAAGTGAACAGTGTGGAGTATCTGTTACACTGGAGGCAGTAGGACTAGCTGATGAAAAAATAAAATATTTTCATGCTCAGCACCTGCTCTATAGGTATTAGAAAGCTTTTTGTTCATCAGCATTAAATATATGTTTACCTGTTTAAAGAACATGGAAATTAGATATCTCCCTCTTTCTCACCTTTCTTTTTAAACCCACAGACGTTTTGCTCCTGATATTTCATCCTATATTTTGCCCGATGATGCTAAGTTGCATTCACTTCAGCTGCTACCCATTTACCAAACAGGTAAGTATGCCAGTGCTGCAGTGCAGTGAGGTGAAAAGGCTCTGGATTAGGAGGGGAGACGGATGTGGGTAATAGATAAGGTTCTCCTACTGAATCACCCTGTTACCTGGAACCAAGTTCCTTAGCAACTGCCTGTGAACCCTACAAAAGGAAGTCCTGTGTACTAGGAGAAGCCATGGTGAAGATGTGACAGACAAAACCCATTTCCCTTTTAGAATTGAATACTAGGCCTGAAAAGGGAAGTTGGAGCCCTGTGATAGCTGAGGTTTTTCTGGATTTCAGCTGGTATTTGACAAAGATTCTTAAAATGTGAGCAAGCTGGGAAAATGTAGACCAAATGGAATTTGTTAAAGCAGTGGTTTTTAACTTTGCTGCACACTGAACTTACATAGATGCTTTTCAGAATACTGATGCCCAGCCTCTGCATACTGGAAATTCTGTCTTAATGGACCAACTACAGGCCCTGGGCAACAGTATTCCTAGGAATTTAATGAGTAGCAAAGATTAAGAATCACCACTGGGCTCTCTACTTGGCCCATGCTTAGAGAAAGATTGAAATATCATTCTAATGAAATGTCTTTTTTTTTTTTTTTAAGATTTATTATACATACAAGCTGGGGTACAGACCAGCGGCGTGGGGCAGTGAGAGGGTTCACCAGAGACAGAGTGGGGAGCAGAACAGGTAGATCAGAAGTACACTGCTGAGGGGAGCAGCGGGCGAGGCAGGAGAGGTCCGCCACGCCATGTGGGAATCTCCCTGGCTGGGCGTCGAACTCGCATCACGCGTTGCCGACAGTTCCACAGCGCAGCTCTCAACCGCTGCGCCACCAGGGAGGCCCTCTAATGAAATGTCTTTATAACCTTTATTTATTTTTTCTTTTAGTAAACATTTATTGAATACCTACTTACCGTGCTCAGTGTTGTGGTGAATACTAGGGAACCAATGATAAGCAAAAGTTTGTGAAGTACTTGCATTCGTAGAGCTCATGGTCTCCTGGGGGGTGGTAGATGTTAATCAAATAATCACAAAAAACAGTAAGTAAGTACACACTGAAATGAGTGCTCTGTTGAATAAGACCCCACTTCGAGCGCCTATAATATAAGATCCCAGCCTCATCTAGTGGGCAGGGAAGTCAGGGAAGCCATTCTGAGAAGGAGAGCTAGAACAAATTGGGGCTGGAGAGATTTGGTGCAGGGAAGGCAAAAAAAAACCAACAACAAAACCAGGTGGAGGAAGCAAGCAGCAGGGCCCTGTGGTAGAGGGTGACTCTTGTTTGAGGAACTGGGAGAAGCAAAACAGGAGTGTCTAGCAAGGGAGAAGGTGCATGAGAAGAGAATGGAGACAGACAGGATGCATGGTCATGTTGCAGGGTCCCTTCTTTATCCAGTGGATTCCCATGTAACATGGAATAAAATCCCAAATCCTTTGCAGGGCCTAGCTGACCCTAATTCTGAACTCATCTTGTCCCACTCTCCCCGCTTACTGTTCTCCATCCTTGTGACCTTTTCCTGTTCTTTTGATCTGCAAAGTGCATGCTTGTTAAGACCTGTTGTTTGCTCTTCCTGTGTTTAAAGTGTACTTTCCTCAGATCTTGAGTGAGTGATGTCTTTGGGTCATTTAACTCAAAGCTCAAATATCACCCTACCACAGGTCTTGCCTGACCTCTTAAACTATCCCTTCTCCATATATTGCAGAGTTTACCTATTTATTCTCTTTTCCCCGCCCACATCCATATCACTAGAATGAATGCAGTTACTTTGTCCTGTGCACTCCTGGATTCCTAGAACCTAAAACAGTGGCACATAGATACTGGAAGGATTTATTTAATATTTTATTTACTTAATAAACAAATGAGTGAATGGGTAGTTCATATTTGACCCTGTGCCCTAATGGATGAGTAGAATTTTAGGTGAAATTGGTAAGGTATTAATTAAGGGGAACCAACATGTGTAAGGTGCACAATCTTCATGGGTGGTTGGAAATGAACCAGCAGGGGCCTCCCTGGTGGCCCAGTGGTTGAGCGCTGTGCTGTGGAGTTGTCGGCAGTGCCCCATGCAAGTTCGACGCCCCGTTGGGGAGAATCCCACATGGTGCGGCAGACCTCTCCTGCCTCACCCCCAAAAAACAAAACAAAAAAAAAATAAAAACCTACTGGAAATGTACCAGCAGTTCTGTTGGACTAGAGCATACATGTATAGGGAATAAGAGTAAGAAAAACTGAACAGATTGCTTTGGACCAGTTGTTCAGGATTGGACTTTGTTTTGTTATTAATGGGCATTCATAAAGGGTATCAGTCAGTGGTATATGTTAAAAAAATTTTGACTATAAGAAATTTCAAGCACATTGGTGTAGAGAAAGTAGTATAGTGAACCCAGTGTACTCACCATACAGCTTCAACAGTGTTGCCTCTCATCATACTCCGCCCCATGTCTGATTGTTTTGATGGCAAACATTTGATCTCAAAGTTTATACCATTTCATCAATAAATATTTCAGTATGTTTTTCAGAGAAAATGTTTTTTTTTTAAGATTTATTTATACAAGCTGGGGTACAGTACAGAGGTGTGGGGCAGCGAGAGGGTTCACCAGAGACAGAGTGGGGAGCAGAACAGGTAGATCAGAAATACACTGCTGAGGGGAGCAGCGGGCGAGGCAGGAGAGGTCTGCTGCACCATGTGGGATTCTCCCGGCTGGGTGTCGAACCTGCACCGCGCGTGCTGCCGACAGCTCCACAGCGCAGCGCTCAGCCGCTGCGCCACCAGGGAGGCCCCAGAGAAAATGTTTTTTAAAATGAACCTCAAATGCCATTTCACATTAATAAAAAATATATAGATATCTTCAAATGCCATGTTAATTTCCCTGATTGTCTAAAAATTTTTCTTAAGATTCCAAATAAGGTTTATACATTGTGATTGACTGCTGTGTCTTTTAAGTCTCTTTTAATATATAGGCTCTCCCTGTTTCTCTCTTAATTATGGTATAGTTAGCAAGAAACTGTACGAGTTTGTACTGATTGACTACCTACAATGTCATTTACCATGTTCCTGTATCTTCTATATTGGCCTGCAGTTTGGTAGTTAGTTCTGAAGTTGGGCTGTTTAGCATGGTAGCCAAGAGCCACATGTAGCAACTGAGTACTTAAAATGTGATTAGTCTTAGTTGACATGTGTTATATGTAAATCAATCATTAGATCTTGAAGACTTAGTACAACAAAAACAAATATAAAATAACTAAATTTTTTTATTTTTATTTTATTTTATTTTATTTTTTTTAAAGATTTATTTATTTATACATACAGCTGGGGTACAGGCCAGAGGTGGTGAGCGGTGAGAGGCTTCACCAGAGACAGAGTGGGGAGCAGAACAGGCAGATCAGAAATACACTGCTGAGGGGAGGAGCGGGCGAGGCAGGAGAGGTCTGCCGTACCATGTGGGATTCTCCCCGGCCAGGTGTCGAACTCGCATCGCTGCTGCAGACAGCTCCACAGCGCAGCACTTAACTGCTGCGGCACCAGGGAGGCCCTAAAATAACTAAATTTTTGATTGCTTATTGAAATCATATTCTTTGCATATGTGTGCGTTAATAAAACATTACATTTTGTTTTTTTCTTGTTATGTTTTTAAAAGTGATTAATAGAAAACCCTAAATTACAGATGTAGCTCACATTATATTTCTGTTGATAGTGCTGATGTTTGTATATTTTTAACACAAGTAGCATTGAGTTCATTTGGGGGATAGGTATTATCTGTTTGATTCTTTGGTGATGCTAGCAGCCATTGGAAATTATTACCTAATCTGTTCATTTATTAGCAGTTGCAAAATGATGTTCTAATTATATTACTTTTTTTTTTTTCAACAGATAACACTGGCTTATAATACTGTGTTCCTTTTTCATCTCTTATTGTCATTCTTCTATCAAGAACAACTTCTTCTGGCAACCCTTTGGTTATTCACTAGAATTTTTACATGAAAAGTCAAGATATTGATTGCTTTCTTTACTGGTTTTGTGTTATTTTCTTTTCCACATAGGTTCTTTTACTTCTGATAGAAAAAATTCACCTCAGGAAGAAAAGTTGCTGAGTCTTTTCTGTTTCTTCTCATTACCTCATGTGGGCTATCTCTACATGGTTGTCAAGTCTGTTGAATTAATGTCAGTCTACCAGTATCCTGAGAAATCTCAGCAGGCGGTGCTCACGCCACAGTTTTTGCATGTAATTACGAGGTATGTAGCAGTATCACGTGGTGGCCTTTGAGTCATTTATTTTTTCTGTAAATTCTTAAGTTCCTTTTTAAGTCCTTAAGATTAAAACTACTTTCCAAAGTAAAAACAGTCAGAGACATATATAAGGGGCACAAATGCTAGGAGATTTGTGAAGAATGTCTTGAGATTTGTGCAAGTAGGATAGGCTCTGGGAGAGGGGATATACTTCTGACTGAGTCATGTCTCAGTGTTATTTGCGTTTTAAGTGAGGCCTGAAAGTTAGTTAGAATTTGTCAGTTGAATTTGGAGATTGGAAGAAAAGGGAATTATATATACAAGGGATGACTATAAATAAATGCTATGTCCAATTTTGTAGAAGCATCTAAAAATTTAGTGTATAAAACGGCTTTTTTCCCCCCTTCAGCTGAGTGACAGTATCAAATTGCCAGCAGGTGATAGAGTGTATTTCAGTCAGCACAGTATAGATCTGGAGATTCTGATACCCACTTCTAGTGTGGGTATTTCCCTTTACTCAGCATTTCTGTTTTGAGTGGAAATTCTATTGTAATATTTCTTAAGCGAACAGAGTAGCAGTAACTAGTCTTCTCAGTTTCCAAGTGTTGTGTAGTTATATTCTTTAAATATGGGGAACTTGAAACAGAGAGAAGTGGACAAATAATGCTGAGAGGTAGTTTAGGCTTTGGAAACATAAACTAAAGAATTTTTAAAGGTTTTGACCAATAAAACGACATGATTAGAGCATTGCTTTAGAAAAATTAATGGTGATCACTATGGAAGAGGGACTGAACCTATAAGAAGTAGTTTTTGGAATGGGTCAGGCAAGGGTAATGCTGGACTATATACAGGGAGGGCAGGAGCAGTGAGAGGAGAAGAAAGAATAGAAAGAAGAGGCTTTCTTTAGGGAATTGTTAGACTTAGTTGTTGATGGAATAATCGGGATGGAGGAGGTAATGAAAACCCCAGTGAGTTTTGAGCCTGCTTTTATGGAAGAATGGAGGCTAGTGTAGTGCAGGATTATAGAGAAGTTTGGTTTAGACATTTGAATTTTAGGTGCTTAGGGAATATTTAGAGGTAGTCTCAAGTAGGCTTTGGACACATAGACTGAAGATTAGAGAAGAGAGGAAGGCATTTATTACCATCAAAAAGAGCTGATTGTCAAGGTAGTGAGCATGGCCCTAAGAGTGTGTAGACAAAAAAGTAACTGGAAAACTGAACTCTAGTTAAGGTCATGTTTGGAAGCAAGGGGATGAAAAAAAA
This sequence comes from Scalopus aquaticus, assembly GCA_004024925.1. Lineage (NCBI taxonomy): Eukaryota > Metazoa > Chordata > Mammalia > Eulipotyphla > Talpidae > Scalopus > Scalopus aquaticus. Next base: position 49,468 of record PVIJ01001005.1, on the reverse strand, counting down.
ATATTTTCAATAGTACAGAAGAATTTAGGAAACTGTAGCATCTTGGGAACCAAGGAAAAACTAGAGGGAAAAAGAAAAAATAAAATATTAATTTCTGAAGTGTTTTTTTAAGATTTTATTTATTTTGCGTAGAACAACTGGGGTGTAGGCCAGAGGTGCCGGGGATGAGAGGAGTCACCAGAGACAAAATAGGAAGCAGAACAGGTGGATTTACTGAAATACACTGCTGAGGGGAGCAGCGGCCGAGATAGGAGATGTCTGCTGTGCCATATGTAGGTCAGCTCCTTGGCCAGGAATTGAATTCAGGCCTTTGCCGTGATAATGCTGAGACTTAACCCCCTATGCTACCAGGGAGGCCTGTAAAATGTTAATTTCTGTCCAAACTATTGTTGCAAAAGACTATCCATCTTTCCTTCATATGATTGCATAGATGTACAAGACACTGAAATTAATGAGTGGGCCCTCTAAACTTCTCCTTTCCTGTCTCTCCCCTCCACTCCCCCATAAAGGATAAGTCATGAACTGGTTTGGAGTGTAGTGTCTTGAAAATATTATAATGAGGATTTGAAGGGACTCATATGTTTGGGTTTTGCCTCCTTCCAGGTGTGGGATATTACTGAAGGTTTTCCTAATATCATACCAATGGCTATTCTGAAATTACTAACTTTACAGTGGAAACATTAGACATTAGAATAGTAGTTGTATGTAAACTCAGATTCTTAATTTTTGAAACCCTGTGTGGTTGAACTGACTTCTACATTTTTTTTAATTTTATCCAGTAGATATATTTTAGAAATGGCTTGACATAAGTGTCTTAAAATTTGAAACGTTTCTTAAAGAGTCAAATATTTATATACCCTAAAAGAGCAATAGAAAAAAATTAATACTCAAAATAATGTAAAGTGACATCCTCACAGACATATATAATTGGGAAATACCCCATGACCCTACTTCTCAGTGTCAGCCACATCAACAATTAGTGTACATTCAACTTTTTAAAAATCACTTCATATACCACTGTGATTTATGTACTTCTCACATGGTATATAGGTAGTACTGCTTTTAAAGACTCTAATAGGGTCTTTAGCTTTTCTCTCCAGTTTTCTTCATTTTTTCTTTGAAGTATTTCTTCTATTGTAAGATCATTGTTAGGTTTGCTTTAGTCCTTTATTTTTTATTTAATGAGTTCATTTTCACTTGTCTCAGTTTCGAATTTGTTTTAAAAAATCATTCCTGTGAACCTACTACAAGATAGGCTTTGTCGCCTTTTCTAAGTTAACTATGAACATTTTTAACATGGGTGTTCGAATGTTAACTTACCCACAAGTCACCAGGCATCTATTGTGCACTTACTGTGGGTTCCCCAAGTCATTTTTCTATGCAGCCTGGGGCTGTGGAAAGAGCTAGAGGAGCCTCTGTATTTTTTAGAGACATGGAACATTCATGAACCTTCCATGCCCTACTCTTTAAAACTGGCTACAGGACTAGGTATTTCTGGAGACTTTCTCAGTAATCTCTGAATTTTGTTACCATTGCAATTCTATTTTTGTAATCCTCATGTGTTACTCAGCATAATCCTGGCTGAGTTTCATCCTGAAATGAGTGGGATAGAGGTCAATAGTCAAGAAACTTGGGTTCTAATTTTGGCTTCTAAAGTTACCTGTTTCTGGGCAGATCTTGGGGGGTATCAGTTTGTAAAAGCATGACCCAGAACCACAGTTCTTAATTAGGATGTATATCAGAGGCACACATGGATGTTTGTAGAATATGCATCTAGAGGTTATGAGTCAGTAGGGGTTAAGTGGGGACAAGTTAAATATTTTAAAATCACCCCACAGCTGATTCTGAGGTACTCTCGTTGTTAAAAATAAAGTCTAACCTGTTATCATTTGGCAAATACTTAAATACCCACCTGAGCCATTGTTATTTTCTTATGAAATCCTCCCACTATGGGCAAATTAGTTATCGCTCCCTGCTTTGCTCAGTGGCCTTTCTTCTCTTCCTTAGTAACAACCTGCAGTGCTTCACAGTGCGGTGTAGTGCGGCAGCAGCTTGTGAGGAGGACCCGTATGGAGACACCACCCTGAAGGTTAGAACTGGCTTATGATGACAGTGAAATCTTAGGATCCAAGAGGAACATATGAATGTTTGCACACTTACTAAGCTGGTTAATATTAAAGGTTTTAAGGTTTTGTTCAGTGAATTAGAACTTTCTGATGTAAAATAGTAAGCATTTTATGATTCATGTATTAAATGACAGTTTTTAAGATTACTTTGAAAAGATTTCACTCAGAATTGGTATAGTGCATAGTATTTATGGCTTGCTAAAGAGTATATATAGTGTAACTTTAGAGCGAGCACTTATAACTGTAGTATACTATAATTTTTTTGTTGTTAGTAGAAATATTGGTGGCAATGGTATAGAGCTGTTAACAAAGAAGTACAGAAGTCAGTATATTCACAAGTATGGAATTAAATAGAATACATTAAGATGACTTATTTATGCTATTATCAGATATGCTAATAATTCTTGTTGTTTTACAAGCTTTCAATAGCCTTTTGTACTTGCACAGTCTTAATCTAAGAGTTAATGGTTTGCTTGATCAATAACCTCATTTTTCAGTGTGAGAAGCAATGTGCTTAGTGTCTAAAAAGCTCTTGACCACAAAATAAATGTAATTTTATCATGAAATTTTATGTTTCTGACCTTGTATAATATTTATCAAATATGTATTTCATCTCTGAAATTTAAATTACTTTAATAAACATTGAATGTTTATTATGAATAAAAATGCTATAGGAAACCCTGAAATTATGATGACATGTATTTCACAAATTAGTTTGTATCTATCTGGCACCTGGAAGGCCTTTTCCTGGAAAAATATGTGTTCAATAATGATGGTTATGTTAACAAAATAGCTCCCATTTGGCGCTTAATGTGTCTGAAGTGCTCAGCCACTGTCACTGTTGCCCCTAGTGTGCCGTGTGGTAGTGTTTCATGGAAATTGTACCTGAGTTCTCAGTAACTCCTTTTTATTGTGGCCTGCCTGGAGCTTTATGTTGCTCATCAGGCTTCCTGCCTTACTGTCAGTCTCTTGGGAAACCAGAATCACAGCTTTCTGATGCCTACCTATGTTTCAGTTACACATAACCTTTTCAAGAAATTAGTCTGTTTCCCTAGTGAAAATGGAAAGCTGACAGGTTCTTCTCCCAGCTTTACCTTTTTGTTGTTGTTGTTTGTTTGTTTTTTAATACATATAGCTCTGAAAGACATAGGCTTACATAGATGGTGATAGTGGAGTTAGGAGATACATAATAGGCCAATGTTGGATCAAACTACATTTGAAAAAAAATTCATAATTTTAGGTCTTCTCAGGGTCTCATTAAACTAATGGAAAGGAAAATGGAAGAGAGGAAGGGGAGAATAGAGGAGAGTGTGGCAGCTGGCAAGGGTTCTATTCTTGAGCCCTGTGTTCATGGAGGTAACAGAGAGGACAGTGATGATGATGCCGCCCCCAAAATTTCACCATTCTGAAGTCCTAGCTTCTTCATGAACAAGTCCACAGTCATGTAGCCTGTGTGCTAATTTGGGCTTCAGAGCTGTGCTGTCTGAGAGGTTTCACCACCTTAGAGTCTGGTCCAGAGTGCATGTGGTTTCATCTCCCTTTCCTCTGAGAATCCTGAGATTCTGGCTCCTAAGCAGTTGCCAAGGTCACCTTAACTATTCTTAGGAATAAGAAAAGCAGACAAAAATATTTCTCCAAGTACTTTTTATGAAGGGAAAGGGACAGGAAGATGACCTCAGAATAAAAATCTCATTAACGGAGGAAAGGGCAGGAACCTGGCACCCTCATTTCTTTAACTCCCAGAAAGAACTCTTTCATTATCTTTCTTCTCCATTCTGTTTGAATTAATGGTCCCTTATGGGGACAGGAGCCTGGCTGCTAGCCCAGGGTTTCCTTGAATTTATTTGACACTACCTAGCCTGCAGCCATTCCGTGCAATTATCACACCTAAAGAGTTAATGGTTAAGGGCCTTCAGAACGTGCAAGTTTTTTTCCTGCTATATACCATTCATGTACTCTCTGTGCAGTAGAATATTCTTTCATGCTGTCTAGTTTAGCCTAGAAACCCCATTTTGCATACCCCTGAGTCCGCCTACTTTGAGTAGAGACTTCCCTGGGTGGCAGATACCAGACCGTAATTGCTCTTCCAGGAGTCCCTATGGCAGTGAGGGGCTCAATACACTGCTTTCTGCATTCATCTAGTCAAAAACACATGAACTAAGTTGGTTGCATGTGTTTACATAGGATAGCCTTCTCATTCTGATAAGAATTGGAATTTGAATTATCTTTCTGTGGGAAAGACAGAAGAGATTTTATCAAATAAGCAATGTTTTTTGAAGATTAAATTTCATATACCTCTATTTCTTGGTTAAATTTGTAATTTTTCCTTTACTAGGCTTGCCCGCCTGTCAGTATGGATGTCTGTGCTTTGAGAATACAGCTCTTCATAGGCTTGAAAGCCATCTGTCACTTTAAAAACCACATCATACTTTTGACTAAGGCAGACTCTGAGCCTACTCGAGAGAGAAGAGAATCACCCAAAAGGCTTCTGTAAGCATTCCCCTCCCCCCCGACATTTCTGCCAGAGTTTTTGGAATCTGTTGTTAACTGGCATATTTTATGTTGTCTTAGTTTATCATTTTTTAAATCAAAACTTTGAGTGATCATGTAAGTTTTTTGTGATGCTCTTTGTTCAGAGAAAGGAAAGAAGGTACCAATAATCTCTTATTATCCTTTATAATTGACTTTGGAAATTTTGGAAGAATATGGTTTCCATAAAATAAGAATAACAAAGTAAGTTTCCATATGGTTTCCATAAATATCTCTGGTATTTTAGGTAAGAAGTTGAAGAACATACTTTTCTGTCCTTTTGTCTGTAAGTAATGGAAGAGAGCAGAACCTCTAATGCTAAACTACAAAGGGCTTTACTTTTTTTTTCTTTCATCTTTTTTTTTCACCTTTCAGTCATTAAATTTTTACCCAAAGATTTTCTGGTATTTTATTCCAAAAGAAATGTTTTTTGTTATTCCATGTGGAATAGTTTTTTAAGATTCATTTATTTTTTCACTTTTATCAGGATTTAATTTACATAAAGCGCTGTAGAACTTTAAGGTGTACAGCATATGGACTTCACCTACACATTTGTAACTGCAATGAAGTGATTACCACAATGATTTCAAAAGAAATCAATAATGAATTTCTTACTTTAAAGCTCATACATAATGTTAGATATGTGCTGATTTACCTTAGAATAAAATTACTTTTTTTCTTTTGAAATCAGTTTAATGTGTATAAAGGAATTAAAGGACCACTCATTTTCAACACATAAACATTTAGGATTGTTTTGATTGTCAGTCTTCACTTTTAATTTTTATTTATTTTTTAATTTTTTTTGTGATTTATTTTTGTTGCAGCAGCATTGAGTTATAGCATTGTATGTGATTCAGAGGTTCAGGTTCACACTACCACAAAGGTACCCATAGTCCTCCACCATAGTTGATTGGATCCCAGTTACCCCATTTTCTCTACCCTCCCTTCTTCTGTAGTTAGACTTCTAGGGTTTGTTATTGGTTTGGTTCTGTCTGACCCTTTTAAAAAAAATTCTATATTCCACCTAGACATGAAGCCATCTAGTGTTTGTCTTTGCCCTCCTGACTTATTTTGCTTAGCATTATCTCCTCTAGTTAGGTCCATGTTGTAGTAAATAGTAAGAGTTCACCTTTTTTTCTCTTTGTAGCTGAATATTACACTATTATGTATGTAAACCACATCCTTTTAATACACTCATCTGTCCTTGAGTACCTAGATTGTTTTCATAACTTGACTATTTTATTTTTTATTTATTTATTTATTTTTAAAGATTTATTTATTTATACATACAAGCTAGAGTACAGGCCAGAGGTGTGGGGCAGCGAGAGGGTTCACCAGAGACAGAGTGGGGAGCAGAACAGGCAGATCAGAAATACACTGCTGAGGGGAGCAGCGGGCGAGGCAGGAGAGGCCTGCCACACTATGTGGGATTCTCCCCAGCTGGGCATCGAACTCTCATTGCGCGCTGCCGACAGCTCCACAGCGCAGCGCTCAACCGCTGCACCACCAGAGAGGTCCATAACTTGCCTTAATTTTAATAGTGCTATAGTGAACATAGGGGTGCATATATCCCTTTGAATTAGTGTTTATGCATTCTTCTCGTAGATACATAGGAGTAAAAATGCTAGGCCTTACAGTAAATGTATTTTTAACATTTTGGGAAAGCTCTGTGCTGTTTTCCATAAGGGCTTGATCAATTTAGGCTTCTACCAAAAATATACAGGGTTCCTTTTTTCTCTGCATCCTCACCAGCACTTAATTTTTTCTGGTCTTGTTGATAGGTACTGTTCTCAAGGGAGTGATGTGGTATTACACTGTGGTTTTAATTTGCATTTCCCTAATAATAAGTGATGTTTAACATTTTTTTAATGTGCCTTTTTGCCATCTGTATGTCTTCTTTGGAGAAGTGCCTGCCTAGCACTTCTCATTTTTGGACTGCATTTTTTTTTCTTTCTATTTTTTGAATTATGTGAGAGCTCTATGTAGATCTTGGGTATCAGCCCTTTTTCAGATGTATGGTTGCAAATACTTTCTCCAACTCAATAAATTATATTTTTTTCACTATACAGAAGCTTTCTAGTTTGATGTAGTTTCTCATTTGTTTATATTCTTTTTTCTCTCTCTTGCCATTATATACAAATCCCCAAAGACATTACTGAAACCTGTGTCATGCAGTGTTTTTCCTATGTTTTCTTTATATGCATTTTATGATTTCAGGTCTTAGTTCCAAATCTTTAATCCATTTTGAGTTAATTTTTTATGTGGTATGATGTAGTGATGTAGTTTTATTCTTTTGCCACGTGGCTGTGCAGTTTTTCCCTAGCACCAATTGTTGAAGACTTTCCTTTCTCCATTGTATACTTTTGTTGTAGATTAACTGTAGTTATAAGTGTGAGCTCTTAATTCTTTTCCATTTATCTATCTATTTTATTCCGGTATCATACTGTTTTGCTTAATAACTTTGTTATATAGGTTGAAGTTAGGGAGGACAGATACTGCTGTATCTATTTAGCTGTTTTCTTTGGCTGTTTGGGATTATTTTAGGTTCCATATGAATTTCAGTAATGTTTATTCAATTTTATTAAAGAATATCATGAAATTTTGACATAGGGGTCGCATTGAGTCTGTATACTGCTTTGGGTAAGATGACTATTTTAACAATGTTAATTCTTCTAATCCAAGGGATTATCTTTTTTAATGTCCTATTCTATTTCTTTTAACCATGTCTTTATAGTTTTCATTGTATAAGTCCCTCACTTCTTTTGTTAAGTTTATTCCTAGGTACTTAATTCTTTTTAATGTAATTGTAATGGCGTCATTTTCTTGATTTCTTTCTCTTCTAGGTTATTGTTTGCATAGAGAAATGCATGATTTTTATTCACTCAGTACAGTAGTGTGTTGTTCAATCTCCAATTTTAGAAGTTTTTCCAGCTTTCTTTTTGTGATTGATTTCTAATTTGATACATTGTGATCAGAGAAGATATAATTTCATTATAAGATATAATTGATATAATTTCAGTCTTCATTACTTTATTGACACTTGTATTGTGATCCAACATGTGATCTGTCTTGGATAATGTTCCATGTACACATGAGAAGAATATGTGCACAGCTCTTTTTTTGGCATAGTGCCCTGTATATGTTTATTAAACTTATGTGGCCTAATTATTTGCTTGAGGCCATTGTTTCCTTGTTTATTTTCTGTGTGGTTGATATGTCCATTGGTGAAAGTGGGGTGTTGAAGTCTCCCACCGCTATTGAGTTGTTGCCAGTGTCTGTTTTTATACTGGATAATGGTTGCCTTATATATTTTAGTGCTCATTCCATTCTTTCCTTCCCCAGAGGGTTTCCTCAGAGAAGTCTGCTATAAACCTGTTGGGAGTACCTTTTAAGGTTGCCTGATATTTTCCCCTTGCCACCTTTACTATTCTTTCTTTATTTTGAATTGTTGGTAGTTTCATAACTGTGTCTCAGTGTAGGTAATTGCATTTAGATAACTAGGTTTTCTTTCAGCTTCATGGACTTTTATATTTCGTTCTTCAGGTTTGGGAAGTTTTTCTGTATTATTTCTTTGAATAAGTTCTTTGTTCCCTTCTTTCTCTCATCCCTTTCTGGGATATCCATAAGCTGTATGTTGCTTTTCTGAATGGAATTAAATAGTCCTTGAAATTAAAAAAAAAATTTTTTTGTTCTTCATTATTTCTTTTTTTAAAGATATATTTATTTATACATACAAGCTGGGGTACAGACCAGAGGTGTGGGGCGGTGAGAGGGTTCACCAGAGACAGAGCGGGGAACAGAACAGGCAGATCAGAAATACACTGCTGAGGGGAGCAGCAGGTGAGGCAGGAGAGGTCTGCCGCTCCATGTGGGATGCACCATGTGGGATTCTCCCCGGCCGGGCGTCGAACTCGCATCCCTGCTGCTCCCAGCTCCACAGCACAGCGCTTAACCGCTGCGCCACCAGGGAGGCCCCAAGTTCTTCATTATTTCTTTCTTCTGCTGTCTGTGTCCTTTCTGCATTATCATCTTCAAGGTCATTGATTTGGTGCTCCATTTGTTTAGTGACTTCCATAGCTTTCTGCAGAAATTTTTTTTATCTCTTCTTTTGATCTTTTTATACCCTGCAACTACCTTATTTTGTCATTGAAATCTTCATTTCTATTCTAATCTTTTAAATTCTAATCTATTTTTATTCTAATTTAATCTGTTGTATTTTCTGTTCATTAATTGTACTTCTCATAACATTCATTAGTTTCTCTGAATTTTGCTCTATCTTTAGATTTATTTTTCCTACATTCTCTTGTATCACTTGCACTTGCTTTTTGTATTTCTTACATATCTCTGAGTTTCTGTCAGTTATTAGGACAATTTTAAATTCTTTATCTGATAGGAAGATAAAATCCACAATGACATTATGGTTGGATTTTGTATTCTTTTCTTGTGGTGTCATATTCCTTTGAGGGCTCAAGTTGTCATGTATTGTGTTGTGTGTTTTTTTCCTGCCCATGTTGTTGTTTTTGATCTTGGAATTGAACTACTTCTACTTTTCCAGTAGGTGATGCTATGATGTTTATGATTTTGGTGTTTGGTCTAAGGTTTCTGTAGGTCTGAGATCTAATCTAGCTGCTGAGTTGGAAGAGAGTGAAGCTTGGAAGGATCAGGGTTCTGTTGTGACTATGGAGAAGTGCAGGCTTGTGTTTGTGGCACTGCTGATAGCCCTTCTTCTCTGGTGTTCCAAATCCCAAACTCTGTTCTCTCTTTGCATTTTCAGTGAGTTTTACATTGTCAGTACCATTGGGAGAGTTGGGAAGGGGGAGTGTAGACCAGTGTACTATCCTGGTTCATTCCACAAGGACAAGGCACTCAGGTACATCCTGACTCCTGTGCATGTATTTTCCCTTAGTCGGAGGTTTGTGCTCCCACACCATTCAGCTTCCACTTCCCTGTGGCTAGTAGCTGAGTGGCAGCATTGTGGTTTCAAGGCAACATGATGCCACAGTTTCTAGGCATCTCTCTCTATCCACCTCTCATTCACTGAAGCTTGAATCTTCTCCATGTCCTTTCTGGCAGCCTGCCTATTCTCTGCTATCAGGAGGTGTTCCAGTTTTTGCCCCAAGCCAGTAGACTTTCTGGTGCAGTATGCCACCGGTTAACCTAGATGATCCACTGGAGAGTGAAGCGAGGAGTATCCTTTCTAAAATTGCATTGATAACAGTAGGTTCTGGTTCACTCCTGGGCTTTCTGCTTTCATATTGTTTAGAGCAGAATGCTTAACTTCAGACTAACTAAGCGTCTATTCAGTATTTTTAAATGCAATCAAATCTAATCGTTTTTCCATGGAAGATTTAATCAGGAAAGAAATCTTTTGGGGAAGATAAGCATAAAGTATATTTAAGTGAAACATTGCTTTTTGTTTCTAACACAGTTTTTGCATTTTAGATGTGTTTTATGTCTGTACTTTCTTCCAGCAATTGGAATAATTCAAACTTGATCTGGATAACTGGTGACTTAGTGTGGGCATTACGTCTGAGGTTCATCCTAAAAGCTTTTTAAAAAGGCTTTTTTTAAAAGTCTTTCTTTTTTTGAAAGACTTTCCGCAGCCAAGTCTTTCTTCCTTTTGAAGGGTCTTAGCTGTTTTTTTGCACTTATTACCCATTAGAATACTTGTGTAATGAATTGGAAGACAAGCCAATGAGAGCTGTAGAATTTTAAGTTTTGTAGGCCTGTGTAGCTTTGTGAACTAGTATTCTATAAAAATTGACTATTCTATAAAAATTGAAGAAAATATTAAATGAAAATTGCATAGTTGTTTCATATGTCGAGTATTTGCCATTTAAAATTGCCATTTTAAAATATATCTTATTTTCTAATTCTTGTCTTTTGTCTCGCTTTTAGTTCTAGAAAAGATGCCAGTGCTAAGCTCAAACCCTCTCCTGCAGCTGAAGCCAGTTGGAATTTATATATTGTGAATACAATGTCACCAGTGCAACTATACAAGGAAATGGTATTCCTTTCAGAGTTCTGATTTCTTACATGTAGAATTTAGAGTGGTATTGATGACCACAAATTAGTCTAATTATCATACATTCAGGTTGTCACAGCAAACTAGCTTCCAAGCCTTTACCGTGAATTATCTTTCTCCACCTTGTATTTTTACAGTTCCTGATATTTGTGTTACCAATAGAATTTTCAGTAAAATAAGATTTCCTTATTCATACTCTTCTCTCCTATGAGGATTGATTGTCTACACGTAAATAGCTTTTCACCCCAGCCTAAAGAACCAGGAAATGGAACTGGAAGAAATCTCAGGTCATTATCTCTGCAGTTACTGTGTGCCTCCTTGCTCCTTTCCTGGAGTAACAGCTGCCTACTCGTCCTTGACAATTTTTTTAAACTATTTTGAAATTATGTCAAATTTAAAAGTTGCAAGAATCAATAGTACAAATAAAGTCTGTATATTCCCTGTACAGATTCACCTGTAATCAATATTTTACCTCTTCTGCATCTGTCTTTGTTTGTTTATTTATTTTTTTTACTATCTTAAAACACACACAGGGCCTCCCTGGTGGCCTAGGGGTTCAGTCTCAGTGAGCACTGTCACTGCTGTGTCTTGAATTCAATCCCCAGCAAGGGAGCTAGCCCACATATGGCACAGCAGACCTCTGCTGTCTCACCTGCTGCTCCCCTCAGCAGTGTATTTCAGTAGATGCTCCTGTTCTGCTCCCCACTCTCTCTCTGGTGAATCCTCTCACCCCCCTTACCCCCCCACCTCTGTCTGTATCCCAGTTTTTATATGCAAAAAAAAATTCCCCCTCCCCCACACACATTTTTTCTGATTCATTGGAAGGTAAATTAAATTGCATGATCATAGCCTTTGCCCCTGAATGCTTCAGTGTCTGTTTCCTAAGAGTTGAGTGATTTGCTTACATAATCATGGGCAACCATATGCAGTAGTAAATTTAACATCCAACTTAGTACTTTATGTGATGTACAATGCATATTCTAATTTTTTTCATTTGGCACAGTAATTGTCTAATAATCACATCCCCAGGCTCCCATTCCAGTATCTTGTCTAGCATAAAATACTATATGTAATTATGGTGTATCTTTAACTTTCTTTATTCTGGAATATGTCTGCAGCCTTTCTTTATTTTTTTTGATGATACAGACATTTTTGAAAAGTGTATTTTTCCCTCCTCCGCTTTTTTTTGTTGAGAGGGTTTCTCATTTTGAATTGTTTGGATTTATTTTCATAAGTATATGCGGATTATGTATCTTTCTTGAAAATATTTTTCAGGGTATTTTATGATGCCAATCTGCCTGTTATTGGTGGTGGTAGTTATGATAATCAGGTCAAGGTTTTGCCTGATTTCTCCCTGGCAATCTGATGCTGATCATTACATCAGTTTTGCTGTCTTTTTTTTTTTTTTGGCCTTGTTTAATTGAAAGTCTCAAATTTCATCTAGATGTTTTGCTTACTGTAGTATGAAAATACTGATTGACTCAGATTTGCAAGCGATAATTTTTATAAGCCCACTGTGACTTTCAGATGGATGTGGTAGTTCCTAAATTTACAGATTGAAACTAAAATAAGGGAATGATACTCAATCTGCATTTGAGAAAAATTTAAATGACAGAGCTTAAAAAAATAACATTTTCCAGGTATTTATTAGTTTTATTAAATTTTGATAAAATTATCAACAGTATTGTTAATATTACAGTATTGTTTGTACCTTCTGTCATGATTAGCACTAATAGAGGAATGTGTATAATAATGTATGTATTAAACTGTTCAAGAAAGAAACACTTGAGCTAGAGTCTATCAGAACAATAATTTAACCACTTTTTAATTTATTTTTTAGGACGTAATGTGTCTAAATATTAGCTTTACTGGCAAAATAGTTGATATTTTTAAGAACCGGGACATTTTTGGGGAACTTTTTCTATAGCAACTTTATCTACTTGTCTTTCTTATTGTAGATAGAGTACAGTAATACCTATAAGACTGCTAAAACCCAGAGCTGCATTCACCTCCTCAGTGAGGCTCATCTGTTAGTGAGAGCTGCCCTTATGGATGCCAGTCAGCTGGAACCTGAAGAAAAAGCAGAGCTTTTAGAAGCATTTAAAGAAAGCTGTGGTCACCTGGGAGACTGCTACAGCAGGTTGGTGATGCTTCTTATTAGTGATGCTATCTTTAGCTTTGGATATACCTACTAACTTTTCTGTCTCTGTTAATTACCTGATAAAGGGGGAAATGCATGAAGGAAGTGGTTCATTTCTTTAACAAGCATTTGTTGAGCATTACTGTGTGTCGGGTACTTTGCTAGGCTTACAAAGATGAACATGACCCATTCATTGTCTGTCTTTAAGGAGTTACAGTTTCTTAGATGAACAGTCCACCTCAAGTTTTTGTGTCTCCCATCACTTAATATAGGAATTTGAAGTTTCTTTTCAGACCTTGAGAAAGGGTGCATAACCAGGGAAAAACTCTGAGGTAGGCATAGTACTAGTTTATTGCCTGTTAGCTTAAGGGAGAGATACATTTTGACATTCTATGATTTTAATCACAGTCATGTTTTTATGATGGCAGAGAAGAACCTAAGGATGAACAGTGATATTTATTTTTGAGAATGGTGTTTATACATTATTGATATATGTTAGGTCAAAAGCTTACTTGACCCATGGGACTAATTGCAAATTAATGAAACAGACTTTTCCCACCCATAAGCACCACTATTTAAGAACTACTTTATGAGTATTAAAATTCACTTAATGAATTGTTTATCTATTTTTAATATGAGAAAGCAAAAAGAAACTTAGACTTTTCTTAATCGTTGGAATGACTATACAGAACAAAAACTTAGAAGTTTGTTCCAACCATTAATGGAAGCATAAAATATTTTGAGATTTACATCTCCTGGAAAACATGATCCGTTTTATTATTAAAATGTGTTAGACATCAGGCTTAAAAATGACAAATTGAGGATATTTTACTTCTTTTCCTTTAGGCTTGATACTCAGTATTCCCACCTCACCTTGCCATACTATAAGATGTCTGGCTTGTCTATGGCTGAAGTTTTAGCCCGAGTGGATTGGGCAGTAGAGGATGGATTGCAGAAATACGAGAAGGGATTAATCTTTTACATTAATCACTCACTTTACGAAAACCTGGATGAAGAATTAAGTGAAGTGAATATAGTTTTCTATTTAATTATATCTAATATTTTTAATGTTTTATCTTAGTTTATTTCATGTAATACAACTTACAAGTCAAATCCCAAATATTTTTCTCTGGTATGACATTCTTTTCTTAAAAAAGTAATGTGCCATTTTCTTCATTAAATAGCTTAGAAAAGACATAATCTTCTCATCACTTCTTATGATACAGCTGAAAGAATGTAGACCATTGTGGTTGAGTGACCTGCCCAGTGTGTGTGTGGCATGTCTTGAAAGAAATACACATAAGAGTCTTGGCCTTCCTTCTTTTGCTTCCCACAACCTAGTTGTCCCATTCTCCAACTGTTCAAAACTTCACTTTTGAAATCCTGGTCCAGTGAACTTAAGACATTATTAAGAATTTTTTTTAGCCCCTCATGTATTTTTAAAAAGAGTTGAATGCAGGTATGCAAAGTTGGATATTGTGATACTAAATGAGATAAATGAAATTTCCTCGTAAGTCATTAAGTGTATTTTGTACTAAATTGTAATTTTTGTAATGAAGTTTTGAGCAAATTTAATCAAATATTTGTTTTCTACTTCAGAGCTGTTGTTAAAATTAGAAATGCTAGCCACAGCATGGTATATATTTTCACTGCTTTTTCTTCATTATAACTCAGCAAGAGTCACTTTAAGTCATCTTACGTCCCCCATGTCACCATCAGCTGTCTTTTTTAATCAAAACATAATCCTAATACATAATTTTGTCTTAATTTACTAATACATAATTTTTTCTCAGTTGGATGTTTGTATCTTGACTTTGTGTCCTTTTTCTTTTTTGACTTTGTTGCTTTCTGACCTTTTACTTCTCCTTCATGCTTACAAAAGGATTTAGCAGCAAAAGTGGTTCAGATGTTTCTTGTGGCTGAGCCGAAACAACTGCCCCACATTCTCTGTACTCCTTCTATGAAGAACATTAATCCATCAACTGCCTTGAGCTATCTAAGGAAGTTGGATACTTCTGAGTGTTCATCAATATTAGTGACATTGACCAAAGCATCAATGGCTCTGAAAATGGGAGATCTTGACCTGTATAGGAATGAACTTAAAAACCATTCAGAGGTATGGTGCTCTGCCTGTTGTTAATGGAAGCTGCAAATAAGATCTGTAATCTGAGGTGTTTACTTTTCTTCTGGTTTCTGTCTAGCTCATTTTTTTCTTAGTTGGAAAATAAACTTAATATTAGAGAGTAAGTCACCCAAAGTGGGACTACTTAGGTCTTTGTATCTGACCAATGAAAAAAATAAGTATGAGAAATGGCAACAATAGATACTCAAAGATATTTCAGCTTGCTATCAGTTACATTCAGAGCACTATGCTTGGTAGTGAAGAATATAGGCACTGCCCTGAGCTGACTTTCTGATCTGGGTATGTTGTGTCCACATAACAGAGTGAGGTATACTGAGTACTTATTATGTCCCATGCATAGTCTAAGCCTGTTGAATATGTCACCTTATTTAATTATTGCAGCTATGCTTTGAGGAAGCATGGCGAGAAGCCTGGCTATTATTATACCTATTATATATAGGAGGAGCTAAGACTGACTAAGAAAGGTTAAATAATTTGTCCGAAGTCATATAGTGGGTGAATGAGTGGTAGAACCTGGATTTGAAATTGGCAGTCTGGGTCCTGTGTTGTTTTTGTTACCTGAATGTGGACAGATGCCCACAGTATTGCTTTGGTTTCTAAAAAAGAAGGGCAGAAATGCTTTATCACTGTACAAATGACGTATTTTGTTATGATGAGAAGAGCAAGTCAACATTGAGATGACTTCCACTTTGAAGATGAATTTTCTTTCTATAATTTTGGAAAGACCTTAAGGTATATCAAATACACCTAAATTTAAAACTCTCTACAAAAATAGGACATTTTGATGTTTAATTATAGTAACATCTATAAAGATAGTTAATAATGATATCCTTCTTAGAATGACAACTAGTCTTTGTAGTTAAAGAAAAAATGACATTAATATAACTATTAATAGCTTACCATGAAACTTGAATGTGCTAGCATATATTCCCAAAATGGACAATCTGAATACATTCGGTTCCTAAATTTCTTTTTTATCTGAAGATGAACTTGGTACGCGGCTTTACTCTGGAGCCTCGTCTATTAATTCAACAGAGGAAGGGACAGGTTGGTCCAACTGAGCTTGCTGTTTACTTGAAGGAAACGCAGCCTGGATTGCTGGTGGCTTCAGTTGTAGGCTTGCAGAAGAGCAGCCATATTGGAATTGAAGAAGCAGATTCCTTCTTCAAGGTTTGGCTCTTTGAAGATACAATTATTCGGTTGGCCTGGTTAAAGTGGTGGGGTTCGTGGGCAGGATAAGAGAAGCAAGCTTTTCATTTCTTTTTTGAAAAAATAAACAAACTTACACACAGCCATTTTATAAAATAAAAGTAAAAAGTAAATGATGGTATCTAGAAAAATTCCATCCATGCAACCCAGAAACCACTTCCTGTAAAATGCTAAGTGTGTCTTTGCTGTGGCCCTTATGCTAATGGTAAATTATTAAATGCATGGCCCACATGATGGTATGATATTCAAACCAACTGTAACTAGATCTATGATGTATTTAACTGGACCTTGGGGGCTTGTTTCACTGTTTTCAAGATGCTTTGTGGTAAGGATGAAGGTACAGTTCCTCAGCTCTTGGTAGACTTCTGGGAAGCTCAGCTGGTAGCATGTATCCCACATGTGATACTTCAGGAACTCTTCCTCAAACTCACATCACAGTACATCTGGAGGTTATCTAAGAGGCAGCCCCCTGATACTACACCACTGCAGACATCAGAAGATCTGGTAAGATAATGAGAGAATATGTTAAATTACACCCTTACCTTATACATTGTAATGAACCTTCCTTTTTTTGACTTAGAATCAAACTTTATTCATATATTACCAGACATCTCATTAAGCAAGAGTTAAAAATTCACTTAAAAGTGAAGTTGCCCACATTTTAAGTGATTTTATATTCTAAGGAACACCCTCTCTACTACTCCTGTATTGTTTGTTTGCAATTGTACCTCAGCAACCAAAGAAAGGGGAGAAGAACTTTCCTCAGAAGGTCATGTCTATTCTCCCTGAAGGGATGGTGCTAAAGTCATCTTCATGGAAAAAGAGACATCTGCAGACCTCCCTGATGGTAGAGGAATGGCAGAAGACTTGTGGGAAATGTTTCCTTACTGAGTCCCCAGTTCCTGTTCTTTGCACACGCAAGAGCAGTCCTATAACACTCATGGCAATGGCAACCCTAAAGAAGTTTTTTTTTTTAAACCTTTTCCCTTCCTTTCTCCTCGTTACTCCTTTGCCTTTTGTGGGTTCACTGGAGAAGTCACTAATTTCTTGAGTAAGGGAGACTGTCTGGGAATTATCTTGAAGACTTATGGAAGAGATTTTTGTCTCCCAAGGCCAGTAGCAAAAATAAAAATTATTTTCAGTATTACTGTTAATTTTTTTAACATAACTAGCTTAAAAGTAGTGTGGCACTTTACAATAAAAAGTACTGCTTTGTAATATTTTGAAATTTTAAATATAAGGAAGTATTTAGCGCAGATTTATTCAGTGAAAAGCAGCAAGACTGAATTTTTTTCCAGGGGAGTACGTTGTAAAGGCTTTCCTTCCCATTTCCAGGAAAGTATTAGCCTAATTCTGCAATATGGCAAGGGATTAGTAATTGCTTGGTCTTTATGAAATGGATGAAGAAAGTCTTGTTTTATTGTATTTTTGTTTATGTAAAATTTCTTTTTTTGTTTTAGATAAATGCATGTAGTCATTATGGCTTAATCTATCCATGGGTTAATGTCTTAATATCATCTGAAACCTTACTGGATAAAAATTATGCAGAAGACCTTTCAAAATTACAGGTAAGTAATATGCACATACATATTACAGTGTAATGTTAAGATTTAAATTTGTTAAGACCTCAGGTTTCCTGTTGATGTGGTATGTTGTTTATTTTTATTTTCATTTTCATTTTGGGGGTTACATATTTGCTTTTCCAGATGTACACATGTTCTACTCACCTGCCACCAAGCCACCCATGCCAGTATCCCATCTACCTCCCTCACTACCCTTCCTTGCCCTGCTGTTCCCTCTGGTAACCATTAAATTATTTCACTGAGTCCAAGATTTCTTCATGCTCTATTTTGCCTTTGGGTTTTTGGTTATTTCTATCTATCTGTTTCTCTTAAATTCTCTATATATCTATCTATCTATTTCTCTTAAATTTTTTCTTTCTCTCTGATTTTTGATAGTTTGACAATGATTAGTCTACATTAGGTCCTTTTACATTTAAAAATTTAGGTGTTCTCTCTGCTTCCTTGACATCCATATTTAATTAATTCTTTATTTTTTGGAACTTATCAGTTATTTCTTTCAATACGGTTTCTGTTGCCATTTCTCTCTCTTTACCTCTGGAATCCCAGTTATCCGTAATTTTCCCCTTATTACTTAACTGATATTTCTCGTAGAGTTTCTTCATTTTTCTTTGTGTTGATTATTTGACTTTTTCTGAATGGGTGATTTGTTCATTTGAGTCTTCTACATCTGTAATTCTTTTTTCTGCCTGTTTAATTTTATTTAAAGCACTTCCTAAGTTTTTCTGCATTTCATTCAGAATCTCTATATATGATCTTTT
The DNA here is from genome assembly GCA_004024925.1 of Scalopus aquaticus. NCBI lineage: Eukaryota > Metazoa > Chordata > Mammalia > Eulipotyphla > Talpidae > Scalopus > Scalopus aquaticus. The sequence goes on along the minus strand of PVIJ01001005.1, from coordinate 30,955 downwards.
TATATATTCAGTTTCTTTGAAAAGCTCTCTTTATTCCTGGATGTCCTGTCTAAGACCTTGCACCTGCCTGTCTGCATTTGACTGACCTTGCAGTAGCTTGATGAGCATTTTCAGTATTACTGTTTTGAAATCTTTGTCTGATACACTCTCTATTTTTATATCCTTTATATTTGTTCTAGGACTTCTGTTCTTCTCACTTTGCTTTCCTTGCTTCCTAGGTATGTGTATTGCTCTATTTTTTTTTTTTTTGTGTGTGTGTGTGTGTGAGGTTGGAGCACTAGGAATTTAGTTTTGTTCAGTTTTCAGTTTTCAGTTTGGTATTAGGTTGGGGCAAGAGGGGAGGCTGGGGCTTTAATCCTTGATCTCAGTTTAAGGAGTGATACTGCTCACCTACCTTCTCTTTTCTTTCACAGCAGGCTGCATTTTGTGCTTAGGTTGTCTTAACTCCCCACCCTGCTTTCTTGCTTCTCCATTCTGTTGTGGGTCATAATCTATGAAGCTTCAGTCTCCTGATGGGGGAGCTAGTTCTAGTTCTGGACTGCCACACTCACACCATGGGATTAATTTGTGCTTGGCTGGGAGGTGGTGAGTGGGCATATGCCAGCTTGTTGCTGTGGCCACCAACAATGGCCTTCACTGCACCCCTCTTACTTCTGCTGCTTCCTTGGAGCTGCAATATTTGCATTTAGGCAAAAATAATGAACTAGTATCTTCAGTCACATAAAAAAGAAATACTTTGAAATAAATTTAATCAAAGGAATTAAAAACCTGTACACAGTCAACTGTAGGATGTTGTTGAAAAAACTGAAGAGTCAGGGCCTCTCTGGTGGTACAAGGGGTTAAGTCTCAGCACTATGAAGCCACTGCAGCATGAGTTTGATCCCCGGCCAGGGAGTTTCCCACATGGCGCAGCAGACCTCTCCTGTCTCACCCGCTGTTCCCCTCAGCAGGTATTTCAGTAGATATGCCTGTTCTGTTCCCTACTTTGTCTCTGGTGAGTCCTCTGAACACCCCAGCACCTCTGGCCTACACTCCAGCTCTTGTATGCATAAGTAAATAAACCTTAAAAAAAAGAAATAGAAGAATTGAATGACAGATAATCTGTGTGCATGGATTGGATGTAGTAACATCATCAAATGGCTATATTACTAAAGCAGCATACAGATTCAGTGCTATCTGTATCAAAATCTCAATGACATTCTTCACAGAAAAAAAAATTGTGAGTTTTATTTGGAACTACAAAAGAGTTTTTGCTACTGAGTAGCAAAAATACTTCTGAAAATAAAGAACAAAAATGGAGGAATGAAGGACCTCACCTTCAAACTATACTACAAAGAGAAGGTAATCAAAACAGCACAATGTTGGGATAAAAATAGATCCCCAGGTCAGTGGAACAGAATTGAGAACCCAACACTTATGGACAACTAGTTTACTGCCAAGGAACCAGCTGCTTACCAACAAAGTTTCTCCAATAAATGGTGCTGGGAAAATTGAACCACAGCATGAAAAAGAGTGAAACTAGACCAACATACACAAAAAGTAATTCAAAATGGATTAAACTAGTATATAAAACCTGAAACCATAAAATAAATAGAAGAAAACATAGGAATATCTTCCTTGACATTGACCTTAGTGTTATATTTGGGGACTTGACTCCAAAAGCAGTGGAAGCAAAACCAAACATAAATGGTTTTACATCAAACCAAAAAATTTCTGCCACAATGAAAGTAATGTGCACCAAAATGAAAAGATATCCTACTGAATGGGAGAATATATTTGTACAGTATGTTCTGGCAAGGGATTAATATCCAAAATACACAAAGAAGCCCTGAAGTTCAATAATAAAAAATGAACAATTTAAAAATGGCTTGAGGATCTGAATGGATACTTCCTTTACAGAAGGCATATGGGTGCCCAGTAGGCACATGAAATGTTCATCATTTCCTATTTGAGGGAGATCTGGCCTTAACCATCCTTGGAGTGAGTTGCAAGGCTGCTAATCACCCCACCCCCACCCCCCCACTTGGCCCCACACTGTCCAGCTCTGGACAACAAAACTCCCAGGATCCTAGTCCTGATTAGTCTTAGGGTAAACTCCAGCACCACACCAAACCCCATGCGGCCCCAGCTGCTGGGCCTACCAACTGGAAAATGCCCAGAACAGTGAGAGAGAGGACCCTCACAAACAAAAGCCCCAGCTACAGCAGAACAAGCCACAAGAAAACCATGGGGAGAAAGAAAAATAGAAATGACTGAGCAAATCCCCAAGGGAACACAGAACCACAAAGAGGAAACAAATCTCCAGAACCAAGTCACAAAGACATGAGGAGCTTTTCTTCTTATCAGATACAGAACTCAAAACTATCATAATTAAGAAATCAAAGAATTGGGGGCCTCCCTGGTGGCACAACAGGTTAAGCACAGCACTATGAAGCTATCCAGAGCCACTGCAGCACTAACTTGATACCCGGCCAGGGATATTCCCACATGGCACAGCAGACCTCTCCAGCCTCTCCCACTGCTCCTCTCAGCAGTATACTTAAGTCGATCTGCCTGTTCTGCTCCCCACTTGGTCTCTGGTGAATCCTCTCACTACCCCACACCTCTGGGCTACAGCCCAGCTTGTATGCATAAATAAATCTTTTTAAAAAAAAAATCTTTAAAAAAAAAAAGAAATTAAAGAATACAAAGAAAACCTGTTAAAAGGGAAAATGAAAATTAAAACAACAGCGAACTATTCACCTCAAGCCTTAGAGAATGGCTGTTACCCAAAAGACAAAGAGCACATGTTGGAAAGGGTATGAAGAAAAGGAACTCCTTATACACTGTTGGTGGGAATAAATTTGTGCAACCATTATGGAAATTAGTATGGAGAGCCCTCGAAAAATTAAAAATGGAAATTCCTTAAGATCCAGTTATCCCATTTCTTGGCATTTACCAAAAAAGTACATAAATTTGAAGAGATACATGCACCCCATGTTTATTGCAGAATTATTTACAATAGCCAAGAACTAGAAACAACCCAAGTGTCCATTGACTGATGGCTGGATGAAGATGTGTATACACAGAGCAGAATAATACTCACCCATTAAAAAAAAAAAGAAAGAAAGAAATCCTGCCATTTGTAACAACATGGATGGACATGGAAGATATTATGGTTATTAGAATAAGCCAGAAGGAGAAAGACAAACATCATATGATTTTACTTGTATGTTACATATAGAGGAAAAACCAACATGAACTAAACACAGAAAATAAACTTTCATACTGCCAAACCAGTTAGTGGTTACCAGAGGGAAGGGGGAAAATGGTTGCTAAATTGGGACAAAGGGGGCAAATGTATGATGACGGGTAAAATTGGAAATTTAGTGGAATTTTAAAAGTTGGTATGTAGAATATACAAATACCGTGTTTTAATTATGCACATCTAAAGCCTATACAATGTTACATTGCAGTGTTATATCAGTAAAAATGTATCAATAGTAAAGTAAAAGTACAAAGTTCTGTTTTTTTTTTTTTTTTAAGATTTACTTATTTATGCATACAGGCTGGGGTATAGGCCAGAGGCATGGGATGGCGAGAGGGTTCACCAGAGACAGAGTGGGGAGCAGCACAGGCAGATCAATGGAAATACACTGCTGAGGGGAGCAGCCGGCCAGGCAGGAGAGGTCTGCCGCTCCATGTGGGAATCCCCCTGGCTGGGCCTTGAACTCATTTCCCCGCTGCCGACATCTCCACAGTGCAGCGCTTAACCGCTGCACCACCAGGGAGGCCCAAGTTCTGTTTCTTAAAAAAAGTATTTGATGCTTAAAAAATAAAATCTATTTTGGAGAATTAAAAAAAAACATGTTCTTTCTATTTTCTCTTTTAAAAGTTCATTCTCTCTCAACTTTTCTAGCTCTTTCTAGATTATCTTGGGTCTATTGATCTTAGTCATTAAGAAAAAAATGTCTTCAAGAAACATCTCATTTGTTCTTACCTGGAAGAATGGGGAGTGTTTTCAAAATTGTATGACACCCCTGTATTTCCCATCCCCTGCTACCACAGAGATTTGACTTAACTCTTTCTCTTGTCCTCAATCACTATACTAACCTGTTTGTATAAAAGTTAAAATAAAAGCAATCCACAAATCATCACATGTCAAAAAGTTGGTCTCTGGGTAGTAACAGTAAATAAATGCCCTTTCCTTGGCCAAAACTGTCATGTTCTCCACTCCCCACTTTGCTTGTCATCTCCCCTGATGGTCAGTATTGTGCCTGTGTAAGTAGAGAAGGTAAGTCTGAATTGAAACCCTGCAAAATCAACTGAGGGTGAGTGCTATAGATCAGAGAAGGGAATAAGTAATATGTGTGTTGTTGGTGGAGAGACGTTCATTTCCAATATTGAAAAATAAAGGGAAATACTCTGCTTAGAGAATTTTTGTCCAGATACATATTTTGCCTGGTGTTTCTTATTTTAAACTTCTTGACAGATAAAATTAAGTAAAAGTTTGTGGGTAACCCATTTTGCAAAAGTTCTGAGTGGTTCATTTTAACCCTGGTTTGAGTTAGCCATGTCTAGCTCCTTCCTACCCTCTGGATAATGTAGTTAAAAGACTTGCATATAGAATTATTCTGGGTTTTCTTTCATGTTGGGAGAACCAATGCATGGGAGTTTATGACTCTGGTTTTTTTGTGTTTGCCATCTTACTGTTAGAAAATTATTCAGATGGATACGATTATTCTACTTGTAAGAAGAAAAGGGACCAACCTTACTCTCCTAGTCATTCCTTGGTAGATAATTGGAAAAAAATAATCATGCTGACTGTTATTGAATAGATCACGTTCCATATCTTCCCATGAGTCTGAAATGATGCTGTTACAAAAAGAAAAAGATAATCAGAATATGACCATCTCTTTATCCAGGATAAAAGGAAAGTAGATATTATTTTGGTGGTAGAATTGAAAGTAGTACTTACATAAATGCTTAAAACAACATTGGTAAAATTCTGAATACTAAAATAGTACCTGTTGCATACTTTCAGTTTGTAACAAATGATTTTGATACAAATTACTACGTTCTTAACAATTGGTTTAATTTTCTTAAGTTAAATTTTATTTTTGGTTATACATGTAGTGTATGCTCATTATAGAAAATTATGCTTATTATGGAAAACTACAGGGAAGTGTGGGAAAAAATATAAAGTCAACTTTTTCTTCCTATCCAGTGAGCTAACCTGTTTTACATTTTTAAGTTCTTCCAAAGTTATTTCTACATGTGCATGTACCTGTGTAGACTTTACAAAACTGATCATATTTGAATAAAACTTTGTATTGAGATTTTTTTTTACTTGACATTTTATCATGTGCAGTTTCTCATTAACTAGCCTTAAATTTATTTTAGTGACTATATAATATTCTGTTGTGTGAATGTACTATAATTTACTTTCACTTTCTTTAAAATTTATATTGCTTTTGATGAACATCATTGATTATAAATCTTTGACCACAATGTTGATTATTTCCTTAGGATAGAGTTCTAAAACATTGTCATTAATTTTATGTTGCAGTATATTTAAAGCTTAAAAAATGATTGCTTTCTATTAAACAGATATTTATTCTTTAGAGCTGTTTCAAGATTAATGCTTCAGTCTGCCTAGATTAATTAAATAAATATCAGATGTATGTGCTTGAAAATTGTCCTTTTTTGGCAAGTCATGATTAGTCTTTTACAAAAGTTGTATTCTGTCTGTTGAGCTTTTTTTTTGGATGACTCATTCCTTCACATATTGTTTTTCTCTTTCTAGTCTCTTCTCTGCGGTCCTTCATTTGACATAGCTCCCATGATTCTGTTCTTGGAGTCACTCTCAGATGACACTGTTGCTGGCCTCAGCATTCATGTTTTGTGTCACACACGCTTGAAAGAGTATGAACAGTGCATAGACATGCTGTTAGAGAGGTGCCCAGAAGCACTCGTTCCTTATGCTAGTCATGAATTGAAAGACGAGAATCGGGTATGCTTTTCAGATTATGTCTGTTGGGCTGGATCAGTAGTAACAAAAGACAGATAATCTTGTTGCTTTATCAGCAAAATGGGGATCTCACAAAATGGTCCAGTCCAAGCGTATGGGGGTCAAATTGGCATCTATATGATGTTGAGTATTGTTAAATTCTATTTATTAACATGTATGGTGATGGTATGTTATCTTCATTAAAATCTCCTGAAGATTTTGGAAACGTAATGTATGGTGGGAAAGTACTTTCTGTGCTAGATGGTCTTTAGAAATTAAAAGAATTTTAAACTTTAATACTTTTCTTCTTTCTTGCCACCTAAGAGGTGAGAGCAGGACATGCCTTTATTTCTTCTGGAAAATAGCCATGTACATACATATGTTCATGTACATGCACATTATTAAGTTTTCAAGTTACAGACCTGATTTTTATGATACAATTTAAGCAGAATTCTGGCTGCTGCTGTAACTTCTTTTATAACAGATGTTGGCCCCTTAACCAACATGATGTTTTTTTGTCTTGTGCTTTCTTTTGTCATTGGAAATCTGAATGTAAAATGCACCAAACTTAAAATTTATTCATTTTTTCCTAAGATAGACTTTGTGGTGGAAAAAACTGCTGCCTGAACTTTGTCAACGAATCAAACGTGGTGGAGAGAAATACCAACTTTACCTGTCATCATTAAAAGGTAAAGTGACCTTTTCTTGATTATAAATTATTTATTTAAAAAATAAATTTATTTAAAAAATAAATAATTTAGTCTAAGAAAAACTTAGACTATTATTTTGTTTATTTATTTTATTTTATTTTTGTTTATTTTTTTTTAGTTTTTGTCTTTGAATTGATTATAAATTTAAGAGTCTCAGTTTTAGTTTTTATAATCTCCTGAAGGCTTGATTTCTTCATTTTTCATATGATTCTCAGGTGAGGTAAAGAGGGCCTTAGTGTAATCAGCTGGAGAGCTTATTTTCAGCATTCAAATACTCCCTTTATCACATTTGATACTCATTTGTGAATATCTACAGGGCTAATTCTTTCAGGTTAATCTTCAAACACTTCACAAATTATCATAATCATAGAAATTCATGACCTTAGTATTTAAAAAATTTGAATAACCATTATTATTAATGATTTGGGAGTTTATTTACTTCACATAGAAAACTAGGTTTATTATTGATTATAATTATAAGCAAATATTGAGAATTAATGAGGTGCTCAAGCTTTAAAGTTTAATTTCACTAAATTATGCTGTATTTTACAGCTTAGGTAGTTACTGTTTGAATTTTTATACTTCATAGTCATTTATAAATCCTGATAGATATGTGCTTATCAGTTTCTCTACTTTTATATGGTAATATCACTAGTTAATTGTTAGGCAAATTGTATGTTTCCATTGATTTTAGTGTATATATAAAATTAGAAATTGACAGTGTTGGAATTCCAGTTGAGTTAATGGGTTTTTGATGTATTAGGCAGAACAGTGTCCATTGGAGGATGTTTCTCTGAAGATCTCCACTTAAGTAGAATTGTATATTTGTGACTGGGAAGACAAGGAGGTGACTTTATACTAACTTTTTGCCCTGCCTACCTCCCTGAGTGTTTTTCCTTGTTTGTTTTCAGAAGACAGCTGTGTCAGACGTTTGATTGCTTCGCCTCACTGGCATCAGATTGATCACTAATTCTAGTCTGATTGGATCATTTTCTTTCCAATGCAAATAGCTCACCTTCACATCTCACTAATAATATTATCCTGGTTAAAAGATTCATTCTTCATCCTTTTCTGATCCGCATCCATCGACTCTCTACCCCTAATTTAACTATAATTATTCCTCTAAATGTTCTATTTTTCTGTATCTTCAAAATATGTTTGCACATATATGTGTGCATGTTTTTGTGTGTGGCTTGTGGAAATAAGTGCTGTGTATGGTTTACTTTCAATAGACTGTAAAACCTCAAGAGCTGGTATTGTGTGTGTTATTCATTTTTCATTTTGTGCCCTTCTCACGTGAGCAGCAATGTTTGTGTCCATAGGAAGCATTCTGTAACTATTGATTTGAAAATGAGATACCTAGTAATTCAGGCCCCTTTTCAAGAAATGTATTTCTGTCAGTGACTATAATACTCCGAAGAGTCAATTGGAGTCTAGAGAACTGGACTGAGTTTCATGTGTGCTGTTTAATGACCTGAAGCAAGTCAAATTTTCAGTATCCTGGAATTAATGAAAACTTCAGGATTGGCTCTACAGTAAAATATTAGGCAAAGTTGCAAGAGAATAACTTGAAGACAGAGGTCAGAGACTTATGTGAGATGCTTAGAGCTTGGCTTCCTTATCTTGTAGCATTTTCCGACCATGACACTCGTGACATTTTGGACCAGGTTATTGTGTGCGTGTAGATGTCTCCTGTGCATTGTAGAATGTTTAACCTGGCCTTTGCCTGCTGAATACCAGTAGTGCCACCCCAGTTCTAACAAAAATATCTCAAGACTACGTGATGTCCCTTGGTGGGAAGCGCAGAATGGTACAGGTTGAGAGCCATGACACTGATGCATTCCAACTGCAGTTCCCGTTTGACTTGTTTCAAGGATATATTTGTTACTATTTTTATAATAATTGGTTATTATTAAAACTTTTAGTACTATATTGTTAACAAAATCAATGTGTAAAACACCATTTAAAAATCCTGCCAGTCAGAAATAACTGTTTTCAGTAGTTGCCAAGTATTTTGCAGATATGCTGAAAGGTTTACAGTAGTCTATGGATTTAAGATAGTAGCCGTGTTATTGGAGTTATAACTTGCAATAGCCAGTCACTGGTTGGCAGAAGAGGAGGATTGGGCAGTGGCAAGATATATGTGGCTCTATAAACTACTTTACCTTGGCCCACTATTCTATTTTTTGTGTCTCAGATACTATCTATAGGGTCCACTTTTAGGCCAAATAAAGTGGCTTCCTAGGAAAGCATTGTTAATTCTTGTTCTTCATGGGTTTGCAAATGAACTAACTTTATTAAGTTTCTGATATATGTCAGATGTGCATCATTTTATTTTAATTTCTCAAAGGACTCTGGAAGCTAGCAGATGGTACCAGTACATTATAGACGAGGAAACTAGGACTCAGGAGTTTAGGTTACTTTATTTTTCTTTAAGATTTTTATTTTTGCATACAAGCTGGTGTGCAGGTCAGAGGTGTGGGGCGGTGAGAGGGTTCACCAGAGTCAAAGTGGGAAGCAGAACAGGTAGATCAACCGAAATACACTGCTGAGGAGAGCAGCGGGCGAGGTAGGAGAGGTCTGCCGTGCCATGTGGGAATCTCCCTTGTTGGGCATCCAACTTGCGCTGGCAGCCACCCACAGCTCCACAGCACAACGCTTAACCCGTTGCGCTACCAGGGAGGCCCATTAAGTGACTTTCTTAAAGTCACCAGAGAGTACATAGAAGAAATCTATCCCTGTCCAAGTTTAGCACATTTCAGAGCTAGGAATCTTTCCCCAAGGATCATGGCTATTTCATTAACTTTTTAGCAATGAGGGCATGTCTTTCTTTTGTGTAAAGGATATCTAGGTTTCTGATTATTGGACAGATGATTTTAGGTAGATGCACACACCTGAGTGGGAGATTTTACATTAGTCTAGTCTTTGTGCAAATAGAGTAAGTAATGGGCATGTGAAGATCAGAGGAAATGGCACGGAAGTATGCTTGTTTGGGAACATTGTTCTTAAGTGTCACCCCTCTCTTCCAGCAGAGGGCAGCATGTGTGTATTAAGCAATAGAATTATAAAATTGCAATATTATCTTTACAAAAGTGTTTATTAAATTCCTGAATACTGAAAATGTTCACTAGACCCCATTATTTTGCAGCTTGGGAGAAAAGGTAAATGGTCATGAAAACAGATTTTTGCTGTTTTAATGCAGAGATTTATAAAATTTCAGAGAGGAAATGATTTAGAAAAATGTTCAATAATAATATGTCCTATCCTACCAAGCAGTCTTTATGAACTAGTTACAGTATAATCTTAACATTAAAACCAGCATTCTATTTTTCTTTAGAGGAACTAAACTAGCTTCTAATAAGTTGATTGAAAGACAAAACTTTCAGTTTTGACTGACCCAGATATTCTTCCCTACAAACAGAAACGTTGTCAGTTGTTGCTGTGGAACTAGAACTGAGGGATTTCTTGCGTGTCCTCCCAGAAGATGGCACTGCAGCATTTTTCTTGCCGTATCTTCTTTACTGCAGTCAAAAGAAATCATTGACTTGAAGATGTCTTTTGAAAATACCGCAGTGCTATATGAGAGTGAATTTAAAAATTGAATGCCAGGTAAAAATGTAAATAGAGGATTTTCATATTGAACATGTATCGATATTGCCAATGCTTTCAGGCTGCTTCCCTACCATGTAGAGGTATTATCATTTCTTAATTATGACCTGAGTCTATTTAATTGTTCAAATGTAAAAAAGCTCCAGGCCATAGGAGTTTCCTCAATGAAGCCATATATTTTTAAAGGTGGAGACCTACTGTTTATTCCAGGGAACATCAGTTTGCTGTTGTAGGAGACTGGACAGTCTTCTTCATCCCAGGAACACAAATATTTTGCAAATATGCTTGAAAGAATGCCTTTCCAGGTGGTCCAGAATTGTTTTTTCACATTTCCAAGTTTCTGTATTTATATTTCTTTGATAAGATGTTCATGTTTTGCCACATTAAAAGATTTTAAACTTTATTTTCTTGTTATTTTTAAAACTCTTGGTGTATTTCTTTCTGAATCAAATGAAGTAGAAGGTTACAAAGTTACCTTCTTGTTTGGTTAGCAGGATTTATTGAATGCATGTTTTTCATCCAAAGCCTTGTTTCCATGTATCTCTGCTCTTTTAGAGAATGTGTGAAAATAAGGAAATATATTATTGTATTCACCACTGTGTCTTCTTTTCAACCTCTTACTAAAGAATTTTGAGTTCAAGTCTAGCTCACTGATAGTATGCTTTGATACTTAAAGCTGGGCAAAAATTCTACTCACCTGATGTCTGCTACAGCTATTTTTTGAAACTTTTCTCCTGATGGCAGTATTCATCTTGACCAAGATTTCATCTATAGAATTGACTTTAAACTCTTTTTTCAGTTCCAGTTTAATGTTCTTCATGGTTACTCAAAACTCAGATTGGCACCATTTTACCTCATGCAATTTCTTTCAATTAATTCATTTCAGTTTTTATTAATTTTTATTACTTCATGCAAATTCTGTTAATTTATTTCGGTTTTTATTAGTTTTATTTTGTTTTTTTGATTAAAGTCATTTTTGTTTTTAATTTTTATTAAAAATTATTTAAAAATTTAATTTTTGCTTCCCTTGCATCTGTGCCCTAGGCCTACTGGTTCAAAGAATGATGTCAGCAGCATGTTAGAAAAATGATGGAAAGGCAATGAATCTCAATAGTGGTCCTTTAAGGACCATCCAGGACAACATCTGGTTTTTTTTTTGGAATACAGTTTTGTATGCAGAGTGTATGAAAGGCTTATATGAATCAATTTCATTATCTAGTGTTGTAGAGTCAGTCATGTCTCATAATACAGTTGTGTATTTTCATATATAACAAATTAATGATTTTCTCCACAGATACACAAACATTTTTGTCTTTTTTTAATTCTTATGGCCATTCCAAAGTAAACATTCTATTCAATAATTGCACACACATTGTTATGAGTCAGTTGTTTTTCTTTTTTTCCACTTATCACCATTTTATTTCTTTCAGCCAGACTTGGTCTCTATAGAAGAAGAAATTTTAAGACCATTATTAAAAATAGTGTATGTATATAGTATACATTATATATTATATATATTGCATATACTATATTAATAGTATATAATATATACTATTTATAGAGAGTATGGTTTTAAAAATTAGTATGTGATGCTTTTAAATGTATTCTAATTTTTAAAAATTGTAGTTATTTTAATTATTCTTGATTCACTTATATTTCTGCTTTTAAAAACCTGTATCTCATTCCACTACTGCTTCACCTAAAGAAAAATTACTTCCTTCCCCACAAGATCATAATTAATTATAAAGGGAAACATAGTAACTTTACAGCAGGAAAAGCTGGCAGATAACCTCTTTAATCAAATGCTTAATATTAACATAACTAGTAAAGGAACAAATTAATATCTTGTGCCCCCCAACATGGTGTACTAAGCAAAATAAAACATCACTGCTGTGAGAATCTTTTTAAAAAATGCCCAAGGATTTGCTATGGTCTGAATGTTTGTGCTCTTCCCCCTACAACTCTCCCAGTCCATATGTTGAAGTCTAGTGCCCAAAGTGATGCTATTTAGGAGGTGAGTCTTTGGAAAGTGATGAGGTCATAAGAGTGGAGCCCCTGTCACAGACGTAAATGCCGCAGAGAGCTAGCTCATCCCTTCTACCCGCTGAGGATATATTAAAAGGTCTACAACCCCAAAAGGGGCCCTCATGTCACTATGCTGGCACACCTAAATCTTCAGATATTTACCAGCAGAGCATTATTATATTGTGTTTGGGTACTCAGTATAAGTAGAGAATATATAGGCTCTGCTTATAAGGAACTTAAGGCAAACTTTCCCCTACAAATTGTTCCAAAACGTTGCCTGTCAGAAATGTCAGTCTACAGGGCCTCCCTGTTGGCGCAGCAGTTGAGCGCTGCGCTGTGGAGCTGTCGGCAGCAGCGACACGAGTTCGACGCCCGGCCAGGGAGGATCCCATATGGTGCGACAGACCTCTCCTGCCTCTCCCGCTGCTCCCCTCAGCAGTGTACTTCTGATCTGCCTGTTCTGCTTCCTGCTGTGTCTCTGGTGAACCCTCTCGCTGCCCCACGTCTCTGACCTGTACCCCAGCTTGTATGTAAAAATAAATATTTAAAAAAAAAAGTCTACAAAAAATACTTTTTATATTTGTCATAAGAGGTCTATCATGCTTCCTCTGGTAGGGGAAATGAAGTATAGCATTAAGTACGACAGGATATACACCATTCTTTTCTAATGATTTATTTTTCTTTGTGGAAAAAAATTGTCTTCTGGGGCATGATAGTCGAATATTTCATGTTAACCTCATATGCTCTTTTGTCTGTGTCATGGTAGGCAGACAGTTTTACAAAATTCAGAATTAATGTAGACTTGCCCAAAGTTGTATCAAACCATTACTTAAAGATAATTCAGACTAGTAAATGTGACTCCCCATTTTTCCTTGTACAGTTAAAACTGTCCTTTTTGTTCACTGCTGCCTTGCTCAATTTGGACTTTTTCTGTTTCCACACTTCTCTCTAATATTTTTTTCTATCATGTGTTTGCCCTTTACATTTGTATTTGTTCTATAATTTTCTCTATCTTTTAAAAACAATCTCTCTTTTCTGTACGAGGTTATCATCTCCCTCTCCTGCCTCAGGCTTCCTATAGAGGGGGAATCTCTTCATGGTCTGTGTGGGATTAGCCTGTACAGCCTCTCTGCACATCAGGTGTTGGCAGGTTGCCTACCTCAGTAGTCCTTCACTTGTGGTTATTTTTCTGAACAGGACCATCCTTTTGTGTAATTTGTGTGTGTGCCGGTGCCCATAAAGACTGATGTCTTCTTTTTTGTCTTTCACTTCACCTTGTTCAACAGTTAATGACTGGCATTAAGCCCAGTCAGTGGTTTATGTAGCTGTTGGAGTCAGTAGTGTTTGGGTGCTTTCAGTACCATTCTTTTGTAATAAAGAGACTTAATCTAAGTAGTTTTTCATGTTATAAAGTATTTACATAAAACCCAGGGGCAGAAATTAAGACTGCATTTTCACTAATGGTGGTTTTTTTTTTTTAATTATTGTAAATTTTGAAATATATTTGCTTATACTGCATTTATGTTACTTTTGAGGAGGTAATATATATTTATATTTAGGTAAAGTAGTGCACTTAATTATATCTGTGATAGATGATTTCTAGAATTGCTCACCTTTATTTGGTAGAACAGTGTAGGTAGTTTCCATTCCAGCGTGAATGTGGTCAGTCACGTGGCAGTGGAGTAACCAGATTCCAGGTTCTCTTGGAGACATTTGTATGGTTTGGAATGTCCCAGGAAAAATGTCAAAAACATCAGAGCTATAAATGCCCATGTGCTTAATTAGAAAAATGACAAATGGAGTGTTTATTATATAATGTTTAGTATATATTGTTTAGTACATTCAAATCTTTCACTGGTCAGTTCACAGATATTAGAAAAACTGATACATCTGTATTAAAAAAATGAGATCCTGTGTGTTTCCATGTTTAATACAAACAGTGACTTACATGGTTCTTGTTTTCCTGCTAAACTTTGGCCCTAATGTGCCATCGAGTGGGCATGGCGGAAAGATGTGATAAGAGTGAATTTATCAATCAGGATTATGTTATCCTACACTTTGACTTTTACCCTGTCACTTTGGTTTGCTGCTTTTTCAGAGCGCTTGAGTTACCCAGGAGAACTAACCTGTGGCCCCATTTCATTTCTAGCTTCACTTGCTGAATTTACCCTAGATTAGCTTATGAGTGAAACTTGAGGGAAAGGCAGGAAGCAACAGAAGAAATCAATTGGAAACTCAAAGCAGAGGCATTTCAGATAGACTTGTGACTAGACACAGAGTATTAGGAGTATATTTCTACAGGGATAGAATTGAAAGTCCACTAAAAAACATCTATATAAAAAAATACGGATAATAAAGTGGTTTCCAGAAATGTGCATTTTAGGGAATTATTCCTATTAATTCCTGCTGAAATCAGCATGGATTGAAAAGTAGAAGTATGATTGAGATCTAGGAGCAATCAGTGTCTTGAAGAAGACAATTGGATAATCTTGTTTACTTTGGTTCATTTAGTATCTAAATCTTAGAACATGCAAAGGTTCTAATGTCTCTACTATTTGAACCATCTCTATGTGAACATTCTACCATTTCTGCTAACAAACTATTCGGATATCTTATCCAGGAATATGTGAACAGAACTCATGAAAATGCAGTAAAAACTGCAAATCCATGGAAGAGCCTAAGGTATAATAAAGGTCAGTGATGTCAACTGAAATTACTGAGTGTCATCTCTTTGAAAGTAACTTAGTTGTCTGTTTAAACTTCCAGCTTTTCCTATCTCCCTGAGGAAGTATTTTCTTTCATTTGTATTAAAAAAATTTCACATAGGGGCCTCCCCGGTGGCGCAGCGGTTAAGCGCTGCACTGTGGAGCTGTCGGCAGCGGCTACGCGAGTTCGACGCCCGGCCGGGGAGATTCCCACATGGTGTGGCAGACCTCTCCTGCCTCGCCCACTGCTCCCCTCAGCAGTGTATTTCTGATCTGACTGTTCTGCTCCCCGCTCTGTCTCTGGTGAACCCTCTCGCCGCCCCACAGCTCTGGCTTGTACCCCAGCTTGTATGTATAAATAAAAAAATAAATCTTTAAAAAAAAAATTTCACATAGGTTAATAGTAGCCATGATCGATGGCCCTTACCTTGTATCTGAAGGTATGACCGTGGAAATGTACAGTGTGCAAGTCTACTTCATTGCCCATTCCCATCAGATACCAGTTGACTTCATCTCCCACATGCATTGTGAGGCCTTGTAGATTCCCAAACATTCTTCCATTAATAGCTGTGGACACACATGATTTTTATATTATTTTTCAAAATATTATTTTTCAAAACCAACAACTGTTTCATAGGAAATATGATTACTAGGTAAATGAATGAGATCTTTCTGAGGTAATTGAATTATTTTACTATGGTTGGAGGAAATGGATTCTTAAAAGGTCAATACTCTCTGTTTTTCTAGCCACTTAGCACCAAAAGCCTCAATCCTAATTTAGGGGCAAGTAAGGTTAGCAACAAAGGAAGTCAACTGAGATGTCAAACCAGGGACATTTCAGATAAAGCTTTGAGAAGACAGAGAGAAGGAGCATTAGGAAAACTGGGAGAAAAATTAACAGATAATTTTGAATATAGTCCCCTTTTTGCTTTGAACAAAATTCTATCTAATATACAAAGTGAGGCCACATGTAGTTTATTATAAAATGAATAGTCTCAATAATTTTAAAGGTGAAAACTAGGTTTTAGAAAAATGTGTCATACCATGCATTTTATTGCTTTCTATGAATTCCTTATCATCTTTGTTTACTTTCTCAGGGTGATCAGAGTATGTTTTGATGTTATCATCCAAGTACCAAGATTCATTCTCATCAAAAACTAAAAACAGAAGGGAAAATTCCAGTTTCTTTATGGGATTGAAAACTGTCTTGTAGTATCTCCGACAAACAATCAATGGGCCAATTAATCCACTGTAGAGATCCTGGAAACAAGCAAACATTTCAGTCATCTTTGTGATATAAGTCAGAATTTCAGAGAACTGGGACCTTACTGTTTATAACCTCAGGAATTTTGGAGAAACTTGACTTAAGCAGTAGACATTGCCCATTGTGCTGCCAAGTCAGCAACTTTGCCACCTAAGTAGTTAAATTTGACCACTGATAAGTATAGGTAGGTCCTCTGGGTGGGTGATTTTGAAGTAACAGACATATATGCAGAGGCCAGATTGCTCAAAGAGCAGCAATCTTAACTCCAAATGAATATTGTTGGTTTGCTTATCCCTTAACCCAAGCACTGCTAGTTATCAGAAACCCTGGTTTCTAATGAATCAGACAGTCCTTGTTCTCCAAGAACTCAGTCTAGTAGGAAAAATAAAGGAAATGAACCACTTGCCATGATTGTGGTATATAGAGTGCTAGTGGGCATAGAGGAGGAAGAGTACAAGTGACTCAGGTTTATGGGAAATTTGGTTTGATTGTGTCCGTAATGAAAGCTTTGGTTTTGAAGGGATTTTGCACTGTATCTTGTTCAGGAATTTTAGGTTTTGTCTTATAGGTAGTCATTAAGAAAGTGTCAACGTAGTGCTTGAAAAGTGAGTGAGGAATGGCAGCATATTTGCATTTGAGACCAATCTTGGTGGTGAGGGCAAGGAAGGAAGGAAGGAGAGGGAAGAGATTTGAGACCTATAGAGATGGAGAGAGAGAATGCATTGAACTATATGTAGGTGGGAGAATTGCCTGGCTGAACCTGTGAAGTGATATACTTCACATCCATGGTTCTAGCATGAAGAAGTGAGTAGATTTTGTGCTTTCTATACTATTTCTTACAACAGGAGATACAGTATGAAGTGGAGGAAAATCTCACTTTCCCAGTGTCGGTGGGCTATTACTGGTGAAGATGTTCCATAGGTAGGTGTATAAACAGTTCTGGAACTCAGGAGAGAGATTTGGGAAAGAATCTTGGTACATGTTCTGGTTTGTAGTTGAGTGTTGACTTTGAATTATTTAATCAAATATCTTTAGTTGTAACGTAATTGGCTTCTGAGATCAGCATTTATTATGTAATAGTAGAGCACTTCAATAATGTACCTCAGGTGTTTTTGTTTAATGTTTTTTTTATATGTGAAGGGAAATAAAGCACTGTTTTAATCAGTATGTGTGTTACACATAATCAGCAGTCACAGAGTTAATACAGTTATAACTATCCTTACAAATAAAAAATTGAAATCAAAGTGTATCGTAGAGCAACATACTTTCCTGGGGTTTTACCTTAGAATTGGACCGCAGGAAGACTCTAACCCAACTTCCTTTCATTGTCTATTTGGAGGCATTTTTACAAAACACAAGTGATTAAAAGTTTACCTTTACTTGATCCACAGTTGAATAGTAAGCCCAGGGTATACAAGCAGAATCTTCAATTCCAGCTCCAGATCTTTCTGGGATTTTCCATATGTAAGTGTGAGTCTCACCTAAATTCATCAAGTGTTAATGTATCTAGTTATATTTGGGCTATATTTGATACATATACTAAATCTTGATAAACAGTGTCCCGGTAACTGGGCATGTCAAGGTAATTAATTAAATTCTTAGACTACAAGGAAATACAGTGGTCACCAGAAAGAGAAGGGGGAACAGATTTGGAAAAACTGGGTAAAAGGTGTCAATTTTATGTGATGGAGGGAATATAGACTTTGTGTGTGTGTGTGTGTGTGTGTGTGTGTGAAGAAGGCAGCTGCTGATGATGTCAGTGTTAATTTTGAAGACCAACAGAAGATAAACAGATTCACCCGGAATACAAGTAGAATCACAGAACTAAAGGAAGAAATAGAGGTAAAAAAGAAACAACTGCACAATTTAGAAGATGCCTGTGAGGACATCATGCTTGATGACTACTTAATGATTCCTTATCAGATCGATATGCTTTCATTAGTCATTCTCAAGAAGAAACACAGGACATGTTAGAAGCAGCAAAGAAAAGTTTGCAAGAAGAAAGTGATGCCTTAGAATTTAGAGTGGAATCAATTCAGCGGGTGCTAGCAGATTTGAAAGTTCAGTAATATGCAAAATTTGGGAACAACATAAATCCTGAAGCTGATGAAAGTTAAACAGTTTTTTAATATTTAAAAAATTGTTTAATAAACTTGAATGTTTAAAACGATAATTTCCCTTCAAATGATATGGAAAGTAATTTTCTTTTAAAAAATACTCATTTAATGGAAAGTTGTCTATTTTGACATCCTGCTTATTTATTTTCTATTTTTTCAAAAAAGATAGTGTGCCTTGTGTATCTTGTGTCACAGTTATCCCAAGGCTAGGGGCTTTATGTCATGTTACTAAAATCAATTCAGCAATCAAAAAAAATAATAGCGTATATATAGATGCTGATAGATGTCTGTATACTGAAACCTATATAATGTTATAAACCAATGTTCAATAAAAAGAAGTGGTATTAAATTGTTTTGGGATTTAGTTTTAAGACAAACTATAAGACACACTTTTCTAACTTCTGTGTCAATTATGAATTAATTAACCATGACACACATGCCCTTTCACAAACCCAGGAGGTGGCAATTCCAATATCACAGTCTGAACAAACTTTCCAAGAGATTTTTCTTAGCTTGATATGTGCCTCTCCAATACATTTTTTTCTCTATACTTGAAAAATCAAGTGATTTTTTGCCCGCTAGTGACTAACACCTTCCCCTAAGTCTTCACCATGTTTGTGTATCTGGACGATGCAGTGTGATTCCCTCGGCTTCAGCATGACTTTCCTTTTCTCCTTTTTTTGCTATTATCCTCAGGGATTTCATGATTGCTGGAGCAGTTTGCTTTCTTGAGCTCATGGGATTCTAACCTGTCACGATGATCTCATTTCTAGTCCATCGCATTCTGTTACCATGTCCTGTTCTGTCAAATTCTGTCACACACAGGACCAGATTCACCTGAACTGTGTGACACTTTGAAGGTGGCAGGCCTTTCCTCTTTTCATCTGTTCTGGGTCTTCTCCAGCTTTATGTCCACTACCAGTCACCTCTGGGGTTCCTGTACAGCTTCTTAGAAGACCTTGACTTTCAGGCAGAGCCACTCCCCAATCCTGACTCTACCCCTGGCCTTTTACCTACATATCACTGCTACAGTTCGCGTTGTCAGACAAACCTTTACTAGGGATCAAACAGGACATGAGGGATGCTCTCAGAGAAAGAGCTAGATTTTATGAAGTGCTGATTCACCACCTGAATGTATTCTCTCCCCGTCTATACTCATTCTGAAAACCACAAAATAAACATGTCCTCTTTTTTTCCCCCTAGTCTAACCTGCTGTTGATGCTGCTGGTTGAAGCTCCAAACCTTGGAGTCCATCTTGACTCTCCCTTAACATTCTCTAAGGCCCAATCTTTCAACAGGTCCTTTTAGATTAGCAACACCTTTAAAATAGAAGCAGAACTTCAGTTGCTCCCACCCTGATCCAAATATTGCTATTGCTTTACTCAGATTATTCAGCAGTCCATTAACTATCCTTGATTCTATCCTTATCTCCCTAATAGTCATCTACACACTAGCCAGAATAGTTAACAAGTATCCATCAGATCATCACTCTCCAGCTCAAACCCTTACATGCATTTTTAGAATAAAATCTAAGGTGGCCTCCCTGGAGCTCATGTCACTTTCTGTCCCCTGTTTGCTCTACTCTGGCCTCTGCCTCTTGGCCTGCTTGTTGTTCCTCACACACACCAAGCCCGAGGCCTAGAATGTTCTTTCCCCACAACTCCCTGTGGTTCATTACTGATCATCATTTAGGAAGCTTCACAAGTGGCACCTCTCAAAGAAGCTCTCCTAACCACCCTACCTAGAATAGTAACCTTCCTTTCTCATCCACCTAATCTTTTTCATAACACTTTTTACGCCTTGTAAATATATATTTCCTTCCCCAGGAAGAATGTGAGGGTGAACAGAGCAGGGATTTTTGTTTTGTTTTGTTTTTTTATTTCTAGTCCCCTAAATGAACAGGAATAACTACTTTTTTTCTTATTTGACATATTTGGAAATTGCTAAATTCCTGAGAAATGGTCCTTTTCTAGAAATCAACGTTAATAGAAGAAAAAATGCATTTTTTATTAAAGAAGGCACATACCTATATATTTAATCGATTTCAGTTTTTACACTGTCTTTATTTTTTTTATTTTTGTATAGAAGAACTGGGGTGCAGGGCAGAGGTACAGAGGGATGAGAGGATTCACCAGAAACAGAGTGGGGAGCAGAGCAGGTGAATCTACTGAAATACACTGCTGAGGGGAGCAGAGGGCAAACTGGGAGAGATCTGCTGTGCTATATGTGGGTCAGCTTCTTGACCAGGGATTGTACTGAGGTGGTAACGGTGATAGCGCTGACACCCAACCCCCAGGCTACTATGGAGGCCCTTACTCTGTCTTTATGAACAACATTGAGCTCAGTACGTGCCAGATATTGTACTAATGTGGGATTTAAAATTCTGAGTCTCCACCCCTCAGGACCCTGTTTTGGGACATAGACATGGAAACATCCAGCCTCATGCAGCCAGGTAAATCATTACCTGTGTTACAGCTGAGTGTGGAGAGATCATCTCTCTTTTCAACTTTGAGCATCTGTGGGTGGCCAGTACGCTCATACTCTTTCTTCACAGTTTTCCTGGAGTGTGTGTGTGTGCGTGTGCGCACGCTTGCGTGTAGATGCACAGATGCACCGCCCTGCAGCCTCTCTTAACCACCTCCCTTACATCCTCAAGGCACATTCATTTGGAAGAAACATTTTTCTAATGAAAGTTGCTATGAAAATTCTATTAAATTATATGCTCCCTCTTGCTCCCGTAAGTACCTGGTAAAGTTGGAGTTACTGTGGAACTGTCTGTCTTCACCCCATGGGCGTGAATTGAGTAGGCTCTTGTGGCCATGTTTTTAAAGACAATTTTAACTTTGTCTCCAATATCTGCGTGAAGTTGTGGACCTGGCAAAAGTAAGAAAGAAGAGGAACTTAGATACCTGTCAAGTTGGAAATTCTAATTTCGTCATAAAAGCAAACATCAGATAGCTTTCTTAGCATTATGGGCAGAGTCTGTTTCTGCCCTCCTTGTCCCCTGCCTCCCAAATCTGCATGCTGTGGCTCTCTCAGATTTATACTTGGTCCTAGAGGATTTGGGATAAAAACATTACTGATAGCTGCCTCTAAAGACTGAGACCATGGGTTCACATCAAGAGTCCTAGGAAGGTTTTGGCCTGAAAGTGCCCTGTAGGGTACTGCCCAAATCAGGGTGTCAGCTGTGCCTCCCCTGGTCAGGAGTCAGGCAGCACTTGCTCTCTCTTATCAGCATTTGCACTTTCAGGCCTTCTGAGTCTGTGCTTTTGAAAGTGTGGGGCTACAGCTTCCTTTTCTCCCCTTTAGCCACACTTAAATTTTTCCCTGACTGGAACCATTTCTGTGACCTAACAATAATGCCATTCTCCCTTGGATGTTTTATTCCAGGGATAGAAAACCAAGCCCCAGGGAATTCTTTTTTTTTTTTTTTTTTTAGTTATTTAATATATATTTTACATCATTCTTCCTTTTTGTAAAATGCATGCTTTCTCCTTTCAGGTGTAGATCCTGCAAAGTTACAATTCCAATTCACCCATGTAGCATCACCATAGTCTCTTGTGTTCTTCTGCAGGGGATGGGAGGGAGAGGGATCAAAACCAGGAAACTCTTAATAGTGTGGAAACTATCAGTGGGTTTGAGAGAGGTGTCCTCTGCCCTTGACGATAAAAAAAAAATATTTTCCCAAGACCAGTATTGGTAGTTTTCATACATTCTGCCTTAAAATGGTTCTTGAAAAATTGAAGACAGTTTTTCCCTGGCCTTGTGTATTTTTTCCTTTCCTTATTTCCTTCTCTATATGAACATTTCACCTTTGAATTAATCATTAACATCTTAATTTTAAAAGCAAGTAACTATGCTCTTTTTGGGGGGAGATAACAGAATTTGATTAACAATATAATTAGAAAATTTCTAGGAATTTTATCAAAACAACAGGCATTAATTTGATAAACACCAAATGTACCACATTTTTAGTAAATATAGGATGATTGTTTTAGCGAATGTTGGATTTTTAATTTTTTAAATGATGTTGATACATGAGCAGAAAAAAATTAAACTCATAGTCATGAATTATCACTGTACATAGCACATCACTAGCCCACATTTGAAGAACTGAAGTTGGTAGAGTACCTAGAATTCCCAGATGTTCTTCTTCAGCTTTTCTCTCCACTGGAACTCTGAATGTGCTATCAGTGTATTGCCGGTACACCACCTTCTTGTACTTTGAACCAATGTAAAATTCTTCCTTATCTAAAAATGCATTTGAAACACTTGAACACACACACACACAAAAAACAAAACAAAACAAAACAAAACAAAACTAGGGTTAGTGTTTGTTTTAGTGAAAGTGAAAGTTGAATTTTAAGTTTGAATAAAACCAGTATTTATTAAAGTGTCTATGGTAGTTTTTAATATCACTCTCTCAAGCCACAAGAACAAGATGTTAAAAATAGATGGGTATTGAAGAAATGGCACCTAGCTAACAGTGGAGACATCTAAGTTCTGGCCTTGACTCATTGCTTATCTGTTTCTTCATCCGTAACATAAGATATTAATGAGATCATCTAAAATTTCCTTATAGCTCTAAAATTTTTTGAGACCAGATATCACCAATGAAGTGTTCTCTGGTTATTGCAATAATCTATAGGCATTGAAATGACTATGTTTTCCCAGCCACTTCCCTTAACATTTCCATTGACTCCTAGTGGCTCTTATAACTTTTTGACCCATTTGTCCCAATCACTAAAAAAAGCTTTTATTCCTTTACACAGTAAACATGCCACTGTGGTCTAACTAACTAACTACTGCTTAACTATAGGCAGCCAACCATGTTGTGTACCCCCAACTGAACACCTATCCATGCTGATCTCAAATTACATCTACGAAGGGTCAGGGCATGACATGTGGATTGAGGAAGGGACAGTTCTTGGAATAGTAAAAAAGGACTAAGTAGAGATATTGGAGTTACTGCTCTATAGGCAATATTTCTGATGCTCCAATAACAAGTTCCTTTACTTTCATTTACCCATACTATATTTTTTACATTTCTTTCCATAATATACATGTTATTGATGTTTTGAACCGCCTTTTCCTGTAAGTTCTTGGAGGGGAGAGTGTATCTGCTATACTGCTGTCAGAAATTAAAATATTTTTCCATTCATAACATCTTTAAGAATGTGAACTGACTACTGAACTAATAATCTTGGGAGGGAAGATAGTTGGTAAGGAAATAATATTTTATCTCTGGAATTTAGGCATCATTTTGGTTTTAACTTGAAAGTAACAAGAAAAGGACATGCACATGTGAATAAACATTACACTTACAATAAAAAAGATGAATGACAATAAAGAATCAAATGAGATAAAGAGAAATTTTCCTGTAAGAAAGTTAAGAGAAGCAGAAATTAATGAGGAAGGGTAAGTAGTAAATATGTTGTTGTTTTTGTTACTGTTTAATGCAACTGTTGTTCTAAACTTTTGCACAATTCTTCTCTGATAGAGAAATCTAAAAAAAAAGTGAATCAGAGTTTGGATAATTACTTTTGCTCTTGTAAATGATGTAGTTCCTTTTCCCATTCCCTGCTTGGGGAATAATCCCATTCTACCTCTACCGAGGCAATGTAGTAGGTCCTCTCTTTGAGGTAGAGGTGTGAATCCTCAGAGAGCTGCCCGCACGGATTCACAGTGTATTTTTGCTTCATACCACCTGTGTAGTGGTCAGTTGTGAGGCACTCAAGGTCATAAGTCCCTGCAATGGAAATAAGCATGTCACTCCTTTGCTTGGCACCTCTGTGACCCCTCCCCCACTCAGAATCAGCACCAAAATTCTTACTGTGGTCTTATTAGATGATCTGATTTTCCATACTTCTGACTGGGTAGTCCTCTTTGCTGTTTCAGAACAGGTCAACTGCATGCCTACCTCAAGGCCTTTGCACTTGCTGTTTCCTATTCCTGGAACAGTTTTCCCCAAAATCTCCATGTGGGTCATATCTTCACTTCATTTTAATGTCTCTTTGTCTCCTCAGAGAATTTTTACCCACTTCCTCCCATCAGTCCCCTGCCCTATTTTTCTTCAGAGTACTTACAAACACTTGACAAATTACTTATTGTATTTATTAATGTTCTTGCTTGTTGTCTGTCTCCCTGCATTAAAATTTCAGCTCGGGCCTCCCTGGGGGCACAGCAGTTAAGCTCTGCGCTGTGGAGCTGTTGGCAGCAGCAACGCGAGTTCGATGCTTGGCGGGGGAGATTCCCACATGGCGCGGCAGACCTCTCCTGCCCCCCCCTCTGCTCCCCTCAGCAGTGTATTTCCATCGATCTGCCTATTCTCCTCCCCACTCTGTCTCTGGTGAACCCTTTCGCCACCCCACACCTCTGGCTGTACCCCAGCTTATATGCATAAATAAATAAATCTTTAAAAAAATAAATAAATTCTAAAAAAAAAAAGATTTATTTATTTATGCATATAAGCTGGGGTACAGCCAGAGGCGTGGGGTGGCGAGAGGGTTCACCAGAGACAGAGTGGGGAGCAGAACAGGCAGATCAGAAATACACTGCTGAGGGGAGCAGTGGGCGAGGCAGGAGAGGTCTGCCACGCCATGTGGGAATCTCCCCGGCTGGGTGTCGAACTCACATGGCCACTGCTGACAGCTCCACAGCGCAGCGCTTAACTGCTGCGCCACCAGGGAGGCCCATAAATAAATAAATCTTAAAAAAAAAATAGATAAAATTTCAGCTCCACGACAGCAGACACCTTTTCTCTTTTGTTCACAGTTGTATTTACATTTGTCTAATGAATAAGAGAAATGATGACATTGACCTGACTTTTGTGGTGTATAATAACCAACTAAATAAAGCCTGAAGCAAGTCAGCATATTTTCATGTTTTGGTTAAAATTCTTTCGTTTTTGTTTTAGTTGTTTTATTCATTCGGAGGTCTGTAGGTGTCTCTGAATTTGCATGGGTTCTAGGATAAGACATTCGATTCCTAATAGCCAATAAGCGAACACTACATCTAGGATATAGGGAAATGATGTAATATTTAGATGCAGAGTCTTTATGGGAGTCTCTGGTGGTCAGGAATGTGCCCCCAAATGTAGAAAGGCCACAGGAGTCATTCCCTTTCTGGTCTGATTTGCCAGCTGTCAAAGGACCATCATTTAAAAGGGGAATGTCTTAAGGATTTTACTGAGTGGAAATGGAAGCAATCACAGTCCATTCTTTGTTTCTCACCCTCTGCTGTCTCTCCAACAAGACTATCTGACATTACTTAACTGAAGACTTGGAGCTATTGGAAGGTTAGGGAAGGCATGAGTTTATCAAACAACACAAGATTAAACCAATATCGCACAAATCGATTCAACAGATTTGTTTGACTTTAAAGAAGTATACCTTCAGTATCCGGCTGCATGAAGAGTGTAAGGCTTGTTTGAGGGAAGAGGTTTGCTGTGTCTCTCCTTTCTCCTCTTAACAAATATGTGTGTCCTGAAAAGTAAATTCCATGCATATCGGCCTCATTTCCAGCGCTGAATAAGTACCACACAACAGAATCTCCTCGGCACATGTTGAGACCAGGTTGATTTCCATACATGAATCCATTCACGGCTGTAACAGTTGGGAAATTATATTTTAAAAGTGGTTTATGACCTTCTACATGACAATCTCCCAGACTTTCTGGAGCAAACTTCGTTTTTAGAAGACCCCACTCAGGCCTGCTGATTGCTTTATATATTAAGGGGGTCTGCAGCATTTTCAGAGCAACCCCCAACTGAAAGCAATGGAGACAAATGCAGTGTTCACAAAGTTGTGTGTCCTGGGAATCTCACTACTCTCCCCAGCTAGCCACTTCTCAGTTTTCTCAGGAGACATATTTGTGAGCACCATATTTATGAGTAATAATGACTTTTCCTGAGTTTGTAGGTTGGGATTGCATTTGTTGCTCTAGATAGAAACTGTGTTTTAAATAACAGGAATAAGTACGTGCAAGAAGTTCTCTCTCACTGATTTTTTCAATAGAAAGTATTCTTGATCCTCAAAATACAAAAAATGCAAGCTCAAAAAGGATATTTTTAGATTGTGAATAATCAATCCAACTTAAAAAACATAATCATGTAACACAAATTTATATTTTTTTCTTCTAAATGCAGTGATTTTCAATGTCCATTAGTGGTGATGGGGCATTTTGTACAATTAGTTCAAAAACTAATTTATTAAACCATAACTGCATTTTATAATCACAACGGGAGTCAAAAAGTAAATCTCATGCTAGTTTTCAATTATGTAAAAATTTTCAAAGTTTAGTGTTTAAAATATACTTTAAATGCTCTGGAGTTGAGCATTTAGAATACAATTTTAATATATCAACAGTTTTTTAAAAACTGATTGGGGATTGATTCTAAAATGCAGTCAAGAGTGAGGTTCATTGAAGTTCAGTGAGAGCAGAGACCATAGCTTTCTTCACATTGAATAATAAAATGAGCTTGTCATTATTAAAACACAGTTGAGAAAGTTTCTAAAATTTAAGTGGTTCTTAAATTTTAGCATATATCAACATGAAACGGAGGGCTGTTAAATGCAGATTGATGCCCCCAACCCCAAGTTTCTGATTCAGTTGGTCAGAGATGGGGCTCAAAAATTTACAATTTTAACAAGTCCTGAATGATGCTGAGGCTGCTGATCATTTTAAGAACCATGCATCTGATTGACATACTTTGTATTTTTTTATTCTGACTTAAGAGAGAAGAAGAGTAATTGATGGATACATTAAAATAATAAATGATATTACCACTATCACATTTAATCATTTTACTAAACATTAATAAATGGGCAAAGCTATTAATATTTTGGTTTAATTAAAAACAGCACATGCATAGTACTGACATAACATGATTGACGGATGATGCAGTACTTACAGTGCATCTTATTAGATTCCTGAAAGTCTTCATCATCCTTATTCACCTTATTAGGTTCAGTTGTAAACATTCTAATATTATCATCCAGAAGTAAACTCTCATTCTCATCAAACACTGCAGGGAATAAATAGAACTCCTTGTTTACACCTTTCTGTAAATCAAAGCAAGAACAATGAGATGAAGAGAGAATAAGTAAAGCAGAAAGGCTTCCATGTACACAATGCTATTTATGCACTAAAGGAAAGAGAACAGAGATTTCCATTCTTCTTTGTAAACCGGGACTCATGAAATACTCCAGTTGACAACAAGAGTTTTCATTAGTATCTGTGTAGTGCACTTTTATTCAACATGATAATCTAAGCCTCACATTGCATCTAAAAGTTCTGACTTTCCTCTGCCTGCCTTCATGCCAAGACAAATTTAACCCATCAAAAAAATAAAATTAAAATTAAAATAGGAGGGAATATGTGTCTGTGCTAGAAAACAGGGAAGGTGTCATTTACATTCATGAAAACTTGAAGAATTTCTGTAAAGCAGAGCAGATAGAAGTAGAGGGAAGACTCATCTTAAGTAAAGAAATAATCAGTCAAGTGAATTGCAACAAGAATTCACAAAATCTCTAGCCATCTGGACATTCTTATTCCTTGTCCCCCTGCCCCTGGTAAAATAAATAAGGGAGCAGAAATACTATTCATCTATGAAATGATTCAGCATTCAAAAGACATTCAGTCTAAGGATTCAAAGCATATGAGCTCTGGGAGGGTGATTACCCTGCCAGGGATATGGGGAGCACAGCAAATGCTGAGTCTCTCATTCCAAACCCCAGAGAGAAGGATTATAGAAGGTGCCTCAAACATGAGCCAACTCTCCACCCCCAACTCATATATACTAATGCCTGGACTCTTACAAGCCCCGCCCCCATCCTGCTGACTCAGTAACTACAAAACAAATCTCAATATATGCAGAAGACAGCAAAGGCCAAAATAAAATCAAACAAACCCACAGCACCAACTGCAGGAAAAGTAAAATAGTTTAACCCCTTAAGCTGCTACTAAAGATATTCAAAACAATAAAATAGGGCATAATTGACAGACAAAAAATATGACACATGGAAATGCAAGACTTCTAGAGAGCATAACATTATAAATGACAACAACTCTTTAGAATCCAAACACAAAAAGGTGAGCAAAGCTCCCAAGATATGTCACAGAACATGTAGACCTCACGGTTGGATTAGCCGATACAGTAACACATTGAGATGATCCTTACTGAAAAGGGGGTGATTATTCTTAAATCAGAAGAGGAAGATGAAGAGAAGAAAAAGTTCCCACAGGAGAAGCTAAGGAAATGAAAAACTGTCCTGGGAGTAATTTCAACATAAAATAAATGGAAATAAATGTAAAGGTTAAAAAAAAAAGGGGCACTCCCATCAGACATTTATCTGAATCACCAGTGGAAACCCTACCAATAAGGAGAGAATGAAATGATATATTTAAAAAAAAAAAAGATGGGGCCTCCCTGGTGGTGCAGCGGTTGAGCGCTGCGCTGTGGAGCTGTCGGCAGCGGCGACGCGAGTTCGACGCCTGGCCGGGGAGAATCCCACATGGTGCGGCAGACCTCTCCTGCCTCGCCCGCTGCTCCCCTCAGCAGTGCATTTCTGATCTGCCTGTTCTGCTCCCCACTCTGTCTCTGGTGAAGCCTCTCGCCATCCCGCGCCTCTAGCCTGTACCCCAGCTTGTATGTATAAATAAATAAATCTTAAAAAAAAACATGCCAGCTAAGAATATTATATCTTGAAAGAGTCTCCTTTAAATATGAGGGAGAAATAGGAACCTTCTCAGGCAAACAGAAGCTGAAGGAGTTTGTAAACACTACATCTACCCTACAATAAATATTGAGAGCCTAGAAGTAAACCCACATTTGTATGATCAGTTACCTATAACAAAGGAGCTAAGAGTCTGCAATGGAGACAGGAAAGTCTCGTCAATAAATGGTGCTGGGAAAACTGGACAGCCACATGCAGAAAATTTAAACTAGATCACATTCTCAGACCATACCCAGCAGAAAATGAAAATGGATTAAAGACTTGGACATAAGACCAGAATCCACTAAATACATACAAGAAAACATAATTAAAACATTCCACAACATTTGCTTCAGGGGGAATCCATTCCAGCAGCATGGAAAAAAAAGAAACAAAAATAAATTAATGAGACTACATCAAATTAAAAACCTCTGCACAGTGAAAGAAACTATCAGTAAGACAAAAGACATAGACACCCCACTGAGTGAGGGCAAACATTTTCACAACATACACCCAACAAGGAGCTATTGTCAAAGATCTACAAAGAACTCATACAATTCAATAAAAAGAGAACAAAGAACATAATCAAGAAATGGGCAGAGGTAAATATACACTTCTCCAAAGAAGACATACAAATGGCTTCTAAAAACATGAATAAGTGTTCAACATCACGTATCATCAGAGAAGAGTAAATCAAAACCATAATGAGATATCGCCTCACTCCAGTGATAATGGCCCATATTAAAAACCAAACAAACAAAAAGCAGAAACAATAAATTTTGGCAAGGGTATGGAGAAAAAGGAAACCACCTACCCTGTTAGCAGGAACAAAGACTGGTCTAGCCCCTATAGAAAAGAGTATGAAGATTTCTCAAAATTTTAAATATATATATGTATATACACACACACACATATACACACACACTCTAATTCAGTAATTCCACTCCTTGGCATTTATCCAAAGAATGCAAAAACACTATTTTGAAGAGATATATGAACTATGTTCATTGCAGCACTATTTACAGTAACAAGTTATGGAAACAACATAAATGCTCAATGACAGATGACTAGATTAAGAATATGTAATACATATAAACAATGGAATACTATTTATTTATAAAAAGATAAACTTCTGCCATTTGCAACAATATGGAGGGATAACACTAAGTGAAATAAACCAGAGAGTGAAAGACAAACACCAAATGATTTCATTCATATGTGACATATAGAGAACAAAACAAAGGAACTGGGAGAAATAAATAAAAAAAAATCTATAAATGACTGCAGAATTGAGGCCACTAGTAAGGAAGAGCGGGTTTGGGAATAAGGTGGGGAAGGGGCCCAATGATATACAATAAAGTAATATGGATGCTCTGGGATGGGTGGGGGGTATGGTGATACATACCTGAGGAAATGTGAACGTATTCCTCTGAATAATATACAGTGATGTAAATAAATAAATTTGTAATAAATACATATTTTTAAAAGTTTCAGAAAATAATTTTCCCAAAAGTTAAAATAATTAGAAAATAAATTAATGAATTGACTTTTGTGCAGGGTGTGAGGTAGTAGTCTAGCTTCATTTTTTTGCATGTGGCTGTCCAGCTTTCCCAGCACCATTTATAAAAGACCTGGATGTAAGACCTGAAACCATAAAATGTATAGAAGAAAATATAGGTAAAACTCTACATGACATACATCTCAGCAAAATCTTGAAAGACACATCCCTCAAAGCGAAGGAAGTGAAAGACAAGATAAACAGATGGGATTACATCAAAATAAAAAGCTTCTGTACAGCAAAAGAGACATTAACCAAAACTA
>PVIJ01001004.1:148095-229155 GCA_004024925.1 Scalopus aquaticus | reverse complement strand
GGCCATGCCTCAAGTCCCAGCAGGAGAGACTAAGCCGCCAACAAGGGGATTAGCGGGGTGAACAGTCTGCCTTCCTTTGAGCTGAGGCCAGGTTGGTGCTGTCTCCCACCTCCCTGCCTGACCCCGTGCTGGCTGGCAGCCAGCTCCGGCCCAACCTTAAGGGGGCTCTTTCTTCTGCCCCCTTCAGAGTTCAAGCAAACCCTCCCCCAGTACATACTTCCTGGCCTGGCCTCTCCTGCTTTCAATATACACAACCCCAAGGTATTCGTGCCTCTCATCAAGCCCTCCCCAGCCCAGCCTCTCCATAACTGACCTCAGAGCTCTGGCCAGAAGTCCTTCCTGATGTCTAACTCTAGTCTTACCTGCTGCAAACTGGAAGTCCATTTCCTTTCAGTTCTACTGTTAGAGGACAAAAACCCCCAAAGGTCAGCTCAGTCCTGCAAGAGCAAAGCCCACCATGTCAAGGTTGGTGCTGGGAGTAGGAATTAGAATTTCAGGGTACTTGAATTAGGTTCCTGAAAGGGTTTCCCTGAGCAGAAAAACCCTAAGGGCAATAGGGTCACCCCTCCCAGCCCCTCCCTTCTCTATCCCTGAGTGGGGGCACCCACCTGGGCCAAGCCCCGCTCCCCACCCCCAGGGGGCTGGGCATGAGCTTTGCTGGGGACCCTGCTTTGGATTAGTCAGCTGCTGTGGGCGGGCCGCTGGCCTTTCCAGCCTCCGGGCCTCCCCCTGCATTCTAGAGCCCCAGCTCGGCCTTTGCTGCCGCTGCCACTCCTGCCACCTCTCCTTCGTACCGCCTCTGGCCATAGACCCCCACCCTGTCCCGCTGTTTCTCTTGCCTAGCCATGACCCCAGCACCCCCAGAGGCTCCAGCCCGGGCCTGAGCCCTGGGACCCCCGAGCCTTCCCCTGGGCCATGGCCAACTCTGGCCTTCAGCTCCTGGGCTACTTCCTGGCCCTGGGTGGCTGGGTGGGCATCATCGCCAGCACGGTCCTCCCGCAGTGGAAGCAGTCCTCCTACGCGGGCGACGCCATCATCACCGCCGTGGGCCTCTACGAAGGGCTCTGGATGTCCTGCGCCTCCCAGAGCACCGGGCAGGTGCAGTGCAAGCTCTACGACTCGCTGCTCGCCCTGGACGGTAGGCTCACCCCCCGGAGGGTAGTGGGGAGGGGGCTCCTGAGCAAGCTTTCCAGATACCCCCACCCAGCCCCACGCACACTGGGAAATCCAGACCAGCCTGGTGCCCTAAGGTTAGCAAGGGCTCTAGGCTTCAACAATGGGGCGTCCTGACCCCAGTTCCGCCACCCTAATCTTGAAGGGGTCCCTAACTCTTTGTGCTGATGGCCTCATCTGTGACTACAGACTTCTAGAACCATAGGCGGGTCAGATGAGAGCGTGCCTGGCATTCAGAAAATCCGGTTAAGACACTTCCCTGCCCTTCTCCCCACGCCGTGCACACACACCTACTAGCCCCTCCTGCCACGGATCCAAGTCTACCAGCACATGGTCACTCACACACACACGCCACGCACGCACTGCACAGGTGCACACACAGTTGCTGGGGTAGGCAGGTCCCTCCAGTCCCTCCTCCTGGACAAGTTGGCTGGTGAGCAGGTACCACTGCAGCGCTCTCCTAGTGTGGGGTGAACTGCCCACGCTCTGCCCAGATCCCCCATAGGCCTGCGACTACCACGCTGGTCCAGGCAAGTTGGCTGGCTTCTTAGAGACCCAGACCTCCTGAGGGGCCCTGGGCCCAGGACAGACTAGAGCACCCACAGAGCAGCAGGCACCCGCTGTCCCGGGGGGAGGGAAGGCAACCAGAGTTAGGGTGTCTGGGGGGGCATCCTGGCCAAGAACCCACAGGGGCTGAGCTCAGTTCAGCTCCACCCCTTGCAATGGCTTCACCAAATGTGGGAGACCCAGAGGAGCTGTCCCCGGCTGCTTGGGAGGGGGGCCAGGCCCAAAAGGGACTCCCCTGTTCCCCCTCCCCACCGACTTGGCTGGAAAGCAGAACGCAATCTACCCAGTCGCCAGCCCAGGGGGGCCTGCATGCGAGAGTGGACAGCGGGGCTGAGGTGAAGCTGCACCCACCCTCTGCTCACCTGCCTCCCCTGCTCCAGTCCCCCACCCTGGGGTCCTCCCACCCGGCCCCACGCCCCTCCCCGGTGGCTCAGTGCCCCTCCCCCCAGGTCACATCCAGTCCGCTCGAGCGCTCATGGTGGTGGCCGTGCTCCTGGGCTTCGTGGCCATGATCCTCAGTGTCGTGGGCATGAAGTGCACCCGGGTGGGAGACAGCAACCCCATCGCCAAGGGCCGCGTCGCTGTCTCGGGGGGCGCCCTCTTCCTCCTGGCGGGTGAGTACCTCCAGCTCCTCCACTGTCCTGGCCTTGGCAGGGAGCCAGAGCAGAGCTGAGCGCCCCTCCTTCGTCTGTAGGCCTCTGCACTTTGACAGCCGTCTCATGGTACGCCACCCTGGTGACCACGGAGTTCTTTAACCCAAGCACGCCTGTCAATGCCAGGTGAGTCCCAGGGTGTGGCTTGGGACGGACCTCTGCTCTACCTCCTCTGGGGCCCCTGGCCTTGGTCTCACGGCGGGGCTTGGAAGGGGCACAAGGGCTGGGCCCTGGGCACTGCCACTGAGAAGCTTTCTGGAGCCAGAGCCAGGCAGGGTGCAGCCTGGCCCTCTGAAGGGGCAGAGGTCTGGGGGAGGCATCCAGGAGCAGCGAGCACCTCAGAAGCACTGTCCCAATTCCAGGTCTACACCCAGCTCTGTGCATGCTGGCCATGGGTCAGCCGCATTCCCTAATCTCTCTGTGCCTGGTTCCTCCCTTGTAAATGGAGCTAGAGCCTGAGTAAGCAATTGTGAGGGTTCAGAGAGAGGATGCAGGTAGGGGGTCAGCGCTGGGCCTGGAGAGCTGGCAGAAACCTGAGTCACCGCTATTCCTGCAGGAGGCACCAGTTAGCTCGGAGCAGGGAGATGAGGCCTGCGAAGTCACACAAGCAGGTGGCTCAGGGCCTTGCAGTCCCCTGGGGTGGAGGCAGCAGCCACCCACTGGCTGGGGGGTGCAGGATGGTGGGAGGAACATACCGGTAAGGTGGCTGTTGCAAAGGTCTGGAGCAAAGGGTGTGGGACCGGGGCGGGGGGAGGGGGAGCCATGGTGAGTAGCTTCAGAGATCTTTAGGAGCTAGAAAGTCCTTACACAGTCAGGACTTGTAGAGCTGAGGGTGTGGGGAACGAGGAAGGGGCTCGGGGAAGGGCCTGGGCCATCCTGGCTCCTCCATCACGTCTCAGCTCTGCCAGCAGAGAATGGGGTAGCCTCGACCCCAGACATTCAAATAGCCCTAGGGCTGTCAGTCAGGAGGACTCCCTGGAGGAGGCAGCAGTATGTAAAAGGCAACCTCAGGTGTGAGGCTTTTTCCCTGGGGACTAGCAGCTCTGGACAGAGACCTGCCAAGTAAGAGGCAGCTCAGCTCAGCTCAGGGGTCTAGTCTGGCTCTTAACCCTTCTACACTGTCCAGTGCCTTCTGGGCTGCAGCTCTTGTGCTGGGCCCTGGGACACCAACTAACTGGGTAAGGCTGGATAAACAAGGGCCACCCAGTGAGAGTGCAATGTGAGTGGAGGGGGTGAGGGCGAGCCCCCAAAGGAGGTGGCCTCTGAGCTGGGCCCCAAAGAGGAGAATGGTGGGAAGTGCAGAAGTAAGGATGCTCCAGAAGGGGGCGCCTCAGGCAAAGGCACAGAAGTGGGGGAGACCTAGAGCGATGCAGAAAGGGCTGGGTTGGCCAGCGGGGCCTAGGTGGAGAGACCCCGCAGTGCCAGGCAGGGGACTGAGCCACAGGCCGTGGCTGTGAGAAAGGATGTCAGGAATCCTTCCCATGGGAAAGGGCCTCCATGCCCCTCCACTGGCCTGATGAGGAGGGGGCCGAGGTTGCATAGAGTCACTCTGTGGTGCTGATATGCAGGGGTGGGGCAGCAGGAAGGACTGTCACTCACCCCAAGTATCCAGAGAGACTGAGGAGGCATGGGAGGCCCCGGGCTTCTCTCACCTACCGCCCTCTCAGGACAGATTGGGGAGCCTCTCTGGGGAGGAACGGGAGCTCTGAGGGGCCGCTGAGGCAGGGCCCGGTCTCCAGCCATGCCTGATGGCATCCTCCCACCCCTTGCAGGTATGAATTTGGCCCAGCATTGTTTGTGGGCTGGGCCTCTGCCGGCCTGGCCATGCTGGGGGGCTCCTTCCTCTGCTGCTCCTGCCCACGGCCCCAGAGATCCAACACCAGCCCGCAGCCCTACCGGCCTGGCCCCTCCAGCGCAGCCCGAGAGTACGTCTGAGCCCTGCCCACCCTCCGGCCTGGTGGCCCCCCCCGCCAGCCCTCTCCGCCCCTGCAGCACCCTGGGCGGCCCAGGAGAGTCTAGTGTCTGAGCCCAGTCTGGGCTGGAGAAGCTTGTCCCCAGTATGGTACCGTCCTGTGCTCTGAGACCCAGACACTCAGAGAGAAGCCAGAGGCATGACCCGGCCCACAGGGGCATGTCCAGACACAGGCCTGTGGGCAGAAGTGCCCAGGTGCCATCCCTCACCTGCCGCTTTCTTACTGAAGGGCTTCGTGAGTGTCTGTGCTGGGCCCTGGGCACCCACAGCAGTAAAGAGGGACCTTGGTGTCCAGGGCCCTTCACACCCCACCCCCTGGGCCTGTGGGTTCCTCCCAGCAGCCCCATGAAGGAGGCAGCGCCTGGATGAGCTGTCTCTGCATTACACACAAGGGAGCAGAGGGGCCGAGAACAGGGGCCCTGTTCACTCTGAGCTCAGCGCTGCACGGACACCTGCACAGATGGTCAGGACAGACCATGTCACCCTACCCCCGGGGAGGGCCCCAGGCAGGGTGGCTGTGAGGGTCCAGGTCTGATGGCGCTGGCCAGGCCCTGGGCCTGAACCCCACAGCCCCTCCCTGCCTCCACTCCTGCTCCCCCCACTAACCGGCTCTCTCTCTTTTGACTTTCAGACCAATTGTTAAGTTGTCTGCCTCCATCAAGGGCCCCTTGGGTGTGTAATGACCAGGTTCCCCCCTCCCCCAGCTCTGCCCCCCGCCACACCTAGCCTGTGTGCATGCTATGTTCTGGAAAGAAGTGAGCCTCCAACCCCACGTGTGGTGTCCTTTGATCTGGCTCTGGCACGACTTGGGTAGGGCCTGGCTTAGAGAGGCAGAGCTGGTGCTTGGGCATAAAGGTGGGGAGACTGAGGTCCAGGATAGATTACACAGCACACCCAAGGCCGAGCAGGAAAGAACCCAGGGCTCCTACCCCCTGTTTAGGAACCTCCACAGCCTGGTTTGGGTTGGCATGACCTCCTCGATGGGAGACCCCCACCCTGAGAACTGACCCAACTTGGAGCCAGCCCGGAGTGAGGGAGCCCTAGTTTGCAGAGACAGCTCTACGTGTTACTCCGCTTGCCCCCAGGAGCCCTGTGGAGGGAGGGGATGAGCCCGGGAAACCCTCCAGCTGGGTGCTGGGCCACTGCAGGGGCTGCTGAGTGGAGAAAGGCCTTGGGAGACAATTAGGGCCTTTCAGGCACTGGGACTGTCCTGAGCCAGGCTGGAAGCCCCCACGCCCCCACTCCACACCCTGTGCTGCCCTTTCCACACCCACCATTTCTGAGACATTCCTGTCCTAGAACCAGAGGAGAGAGGGCGGTCTGATGCTGTGGAAAAGCTCCAGCCTCACCCAGAGGTGTGGGCCAGAGCTGGGAGGGCTTTGGTCTTGCACTACAGGTACCACCCTAACTCCCCTTGGTATAGAAGTGGGGGAAGTACTCAGAAGAACATAGGAAGGTTAACCCAGGTCAGCCCAAGTTCTCCCCAACCAGAGACCACCAGCTTTCCCCCCTCCCCATCTCAGGCCTCGCCCCCCCAGTCCGCCCTGGACCTGGCGTCTCCCTTTGGTCCCTGCTACCTCCAGTGTGGGGCTAGTGTGTATAACTGCCCCGGCCTCCCCCACGCACGCCTCCACCAGCTCCACCTGGCTTCCTCCGCCACTGTCTCGTGACAGCTCCCACCGAATCATCTGTCAAATCCCAAGGACGCAGCCTTTCCCTCAAGCTTGACTGAGAGGTGAAGTCAGACACGATGACGGTGTGGAGGCCACGATGGGGTCAGAGGAGAGAAGGGAGCAACCTGGGGTTATGGGTGCTTCAGCCTGGCAGCCGCCACACCTCCTGGGGAAGCTTCCAAAGTTGCCATTTCCTGAGGTCCATCCAGCCTCGGGCCACAGGGCTGGCACCTGAACCCTGCCCCTGAATTATGAGAACTACCAGAGTCTCTGGGCACCCTAAGCTGTAGACACAGTTCTGGCTCCTGGGTGCTCGGCTGGGAGCTGAGGCCTAGTGCATGTCCCTGGGGCGGACCTGGCTCCTCTGGGAGGTCTAAAGCTCAAGGCGATGGGGCCACATTTCTTGAGGGGTCTCAGAGAGAGAAAGGTGCCTACAGGAAGTGGCCAGGAGGAAAGCCCTGTCTCCCTCTGCCTTTCCTGAGTCCAGGCTACCCTGTGGGAGCCCCACATCCTCCCAATAAATACCCCATTTTGATGAGACCAAGTTGAGTTTGATTTCCATGACGCACAGAAAAGTGCTCCGCACTGGAAAGTGGGTGTCATAGTGAGAGCGCCCACACACGTGCCGACTGAGGGGGGCCGGAGCTCCCACCCCAGCCTCGCTACTTGGGCTTCTGCAGCCATCCTGGACCGGGTAGGTTCATCATCGGGTCAAGCAGAATATTAGCTGTTCTCATGCCGTCCTTCCCTGCACTCTGCGGCTCTCCACCGCTCTCTGCCACATGGTCCTCTGCTTTCGCGCTGTCCTCTGCTGCTGCTGCCTCGAGCTCAAGCTCCTCACCTGTGACGCTGCCCTTACAGAGTCTCTCCAGGCCCAGGTTTGCCCGCTCACGCACGCACGCACACGCCACCAAGAGGCACACATGCAGGATCTTGGGTGTCCGTCATCAAATCTAATGGCAGTAGGGTGGAAAAACCTGATGCCTCCTTCATTTACCCTACAATCGACCCCTCGGGGTTTTTCACCATAAAATCTACACATAAGTTTCCCTTGGCGAATATGAATACTGCAGCCATGACCCACAACAGGAAATAGTGCAACACAACAGAATACAACTAAATACAACAAACTACAACACAATATAACTAAGCCCAGTTCCTCGTAGGAGCGAAAAGATAAAGAAGTTATTGGCACCAGTAATGGGAGATCCCGCCCATCTGGCAATATACACGCCAATTTTGTGTCTGAAGATAACATCGTAGCTGGCATCAGTGGCCTTCCAGGTCACGAGTACCATGCTCGCTTTGCCAGTGAGGAGGCATCAGACGCTTTGCCAGTGACGAGGCATCAGACGCTTTGCCAGTGACGAGGCATCAGAGGGCTCCACATGTAACAAGAGTGGCGAGCTCAAAATGGGCCAGAGTCAATATAAACGTTCCCTTTTGATCAACAATTATCCGTATTCGCTGCTGAGGCTGAGAGCGACTTCCCCTAAACTAGCTATCATTGTGGTGACGTCGTGTATTTGACATCCCACGTAGGGTGCTAGAATCACCATAAGGGATCCAAATGAGGATAGGGGGGCACTTTCTAGAACCAAATCTCATCACTGCTGTGAAATGCTCATCATCAGGACCACGAGCATTGACATTAAACATGGCCTGCCGCACCCCCAGGTACCCCCGAAGTACCTGGCCCAGCTCTGCAGACGTCTGCCACCTGCTCACCGTCTCTGGCATGTCTCCTGCATCGCCCACGCTGTCCGCACAGCAGCCATTATCCATTCCAACGGGGTGTGGTCTCCCTGGCCATACCTCCGGCTGTTCTGCAGCCTGTCTCAACGATGGGTGCAGCGTCACCAAGGCCAGTCTCTCCATCTCTTGTGCTGTACAAATAATCCCGTCCACCCCCAGGTCCCACAAACGCAGCAGCCAGGCTGCCAAGGGTTCTCCTGGTTTCTGGCAGAACTGTTTGCCCAAATCAACCAGCTCCGCCTGGGTATACGTCTGCACGTAGTAAACTGTCATTTGTGGCGGCCCAGCAGCCTGACCCCCTGGGGCCATAGGCCACTGCCGCTTCATTTTTTGAGTTACCACTGGGCGAGCCGGGAGCATGGGACCAGCCTCCTCCTCCTCTC
This sequence comes from Scalopus aquaticus, assembly GCA_004024925.1. NCBI lineage: Eukaryota > Metazoa > Chordata > Mammalia > Eulipotyphla > Talpidae > Scalopus > Scalopus aquaticus. The sequence continues at coordinate 220,979 of PVIJ01001004.1, read as the reverse complement.
CAGCGGAGTCTGGGGCCCCTGGAGTCACAGGTGGGTCTGCCACCACCGTGAGACTTGGGCACAGGGCTGGCCTTCCTCCCTCCTCTCCTGAGATGGAGGCTGGAGTCTCCGGAGTGGTGGGTCGGTTTCTCCCAACCGCTTCCTCCAGAATCCTCAGGCGCTGTCGCAGTTGCTGCGTCTCGTCCTGTAGTTGCCGGACTCTGGATCACTCTTTCTGCCACGACTCTCACAGCTGTGAGAAACACCTTCCCACAGCCCCTGCCGCCTCGCGGGCGCTATATCTATCCAAGGTCTCTTCTATTTCGTATAGTGCCTGTTCCACCTGCAACAGGGATCCATCTACTTCTGGCCACTCCTGGGGACGTGCCCACTGGGAGAGGAGGCTGACCACTGAGCACCATCTGCTCATGGCCGGCCACCCCGCAGCCCTTCCCCAGGTTTCAGAGGGTTCCATACCCGTCTGCGTTGAACCATCCTGCCTTCTACACCATTTGTTCTGCAACCACCCCAGACTGGGTAGGTTCTTCATCGGTTCAAGCAGACTCTTTTTATTAGCTGTTTTCATGCCGTCCTTCCCTGTACCACTGCTCTCCGCCACACGGCCCTCTGCTTTCGCGCTCTGTCCTCTGCCACTGCTGCCGTACTCCTCGCCCGTGACATCACCCTTATAGAGGCTCTCCAGGCCCAGGTGTGCCCACTCACGCACACGAACGTCACCAGGAGGCACGCGTGCAGGACCGCAGGTGTCCATCATCAAATCTAATGGCGGTGGGGCGGAGAAACCTGATGCCTCCTTCATTTACCCTACACTTGGCAACCCTTGTCCTTTGGTCATAAAGCAGTTGGCAGGAAATCCTGTGGCTCAGGAGTCCTCCAGAAGCTTGAGACTTGTAGGAAGACATTGGGGTAGAATATGTTGCCTGCTTCTTGTGGGCTCTAGGGACAAGCCAGCCTGGGCTCCCAGCCACAGGTGGGCTGACACAGGGCATGGCTCAGACAGGGCCGGACAAGCTGCAGGCCATCCTGACGGGAAGCTCCTTCTGCCTAAGGCCTGGGCTGGGGAGACACCGGCTGATGAGAGGGGTACTGGCAACTGGGAGATGTCTGGGGGAAGTTAGACCCTCCAGGCCTCTCCAGAAGCAGCCTCTTTCAAATGTTGGCCCAAGGTCACCTGGGCTGCCAACAGTGGCTGGGCCGCCCTTCCAGGCCTCACGGCAGGGCTCCTGTTTACTATCTAACTAGGTGGAAATCCAGGAAGGGGGTCTCAGACTCAAAGAGCATGACTCTAAAGCTTTTGTCATTATCAGCAGCTTTCCCCCAGGCAGGAAATTAGCAGCCCATAAAAAACAAAGTTCTAGGAGCAATAGACCCAAGTGCTGAGCCCCTAAGGAAAGCCCCAGACTTGATCATGGCAGAGGGTGTTCACTGAGGGGTGAATCCAGGCACTGCAGGGGCCAATCAAGGCACACACCCATCACCTGGGAAGAGGCTGGAAAACCTGCATCTGAAAATATGAATATGGACTGAGCGTTAGATAATGTCCAGGCATTATGGCTAATTTTGTGTCATATGGATTGTTAATTCTGTGTGATGATACTGTGTTCTTCTTTTCAATCCTCATCTGTTAGAAGTACGTGCTGAAATGATATAATGGCTGGGTTTTTAAAAAAAAAATACTTTAGGAACAGAAAGGTCAGGAATAGGGAAGGTTATAAAATAAGCTGGGTAAATGCCAGTGGCACTTAGGGGCTCAGGTTAATCTCTGTTTGTATGTATGTTTGCAAATGAAAAAAATAAAAGGTTAAAACACCTCTGAAGTTCACTGGTTATATCATTTTCTATACTTCCCCTCCCGACCCCCCAGCTCCTTAAATAAGGGTGATGGATGCTCTAGAGCTTCCTGTTACTCAAAGCACAGTCCTTGGCCTAAGATTTACATCACATGAGAACTTGTTAAAGAGACAGGCCCCACCCAGACCTAGAGAATGGGATTCAGCATTTTAAGGAGATCTCGAGGTGATTTCTGTGTACCCTGAACTTAGAGACACACGGGCCTAGGCTACAAAAGCTGCACCCTTTTCCAGATGAGAATTAACCTGAGCTTCTTCTGCCCTCCTCTATCAGTGAATATTGAAAGTGGTTCCATGCTGATTTCATGTGGAGCTGATTCAGACAAAACTGGGGGTGCAGAACCAGCCATGCCCACAGCCATGCTTTCTGATTTTTTCTCCTCAAAGAACCCCTAAAAATAGCATTTGGTTCAATTCAAGAGACTACTGCAGGCATATTCTGGATACATTCTTCCTGTCAAAGACAACGAAATTGTTGGGTCAAGTGTTAAAAATCCTTCAGAGGGCTGACTTGCTGTACAATCACCCTGAGAGCCTGAGAAGCTCTCACCCTCCTGGCCACGAGGTGGCGCACGCCGTCAGCACAAAGTGGAGGAGTCCTTGACTGAGCTACGCAGAAGTGATCTGATCACGCAAGAATAGACTGAAGTTAATGAGAGCCAGGCTGGTCACTGTCAGACAATCAATTTACAAAGATGAAAAGGACGAAGACCAGAATAAGTTCTGTAGACTTGGATTGGAGTTGAAGGTATTTGGGTGAACTCATGATTTTTAGTATATGTAATACATATAAAAATGGACATAGCTGTATTTGTGAGATATACACACACACACATATCTATGAACTTTATCCTCTAGAAAGATCTAGAAGTAATGACGCCCCAGTTGCAAGCCCATATCTGAATGCCATTCTCCTCTAAAAGGTACCAGGGCTCCATGGAGAAGTGAAGGGCTGGGTTAGGGTAAGTGGGAAATAAATTTGGAGCATCTTGATGTTGTAGAAAGTTGGAAAGTGCCGAAGGAATGATGGAGACACATCTAATGGACGTGGAATCCATGTTAAAGTGCTCCTACTGATTTATCTAGGACAATTTGAATGTTGAAATATATAAAAAATAACCATTAATTTTAACTTAGTGAATAGAAGACACCATTGGTTCATACTGGAAAGAATAATTAAATAAATGGGGAAGAAGAAAAAGCTCTATTTTACAGTAAAATGCTAATATGTATAATCAACTAGTATGAGACCTGACTTTACAGCAGTAAGGCATAACAGACACATCTCAACCAAGTGGTGCTTTAACAGCACCAGAAATGGACAAATTAGAACTGCGTGTCCTTGAATATGATGCACTGAGAAAATCCCTGCCAAAAGGGCATAACCTGAATTTACAATAGGACAGGAAAACCCAAATTGAGTTTATTCTATGAGATATTGCCTGTATTCTTCAAAACTGTCAAAGTTCTGAAAGACAAGGACAGACAGAGGAGCTGATCCAGATTGAGACTGAAGAGATATTACAGCTACATGCAATATGTGGCCCTGGATTGGAATCTCAACCTCTAAAGCACATTCTTGGAACAATCAGTGAAATTTGAACAGTATCTGTGGTTTAGATAATAGTACTCTATCAAAGTTAATTTCCAGTGCTTGACAGTTGACTGGTTTTGTAGGATGGTGTCTTTGTTTTTGTAGGAAAGGCACACTGAAGTACTAAGGGAATAATGAAGCATCAGAAAAAAATACACATAAACTCACAAAAAGCCAGTCGGCAAATTTATTCACTATAATATTGGTTGAGCAATCTAAGTGAAGGTATACAGGTATTCTTTGAACAATTCTTGCAACTTTCCTTTAGGGTTTGAAGTTACTTTCAGATAGAAAGTAAGAAAAAAATTCTTCTTTTTTTTATTATTGTTATTTATGTCTTTTACATTTTCTATTCCCCTTGGGTAGCCCACCACCAATTCACCCGTGATCCATCTCCATGGTCCCTTGTATTCTTTTCTTTTTTCTTTTTTTATTTATACATACAAGTTGGGATACAGGCCAGAGGCGTGGGGCAGCGAGAGGGTTCACCAGAGACAGAGCGGGTAGCAGAACAGGCAGATCAGAAATACACTGCTGAGGGGAGCAGCGGGCGAGGCAGGAGAGGTCTGCCGCGCCATGTGGGATTCTCCCGGGCGGGCGTCGAACTCGCGTCGCTGCTGCCGACAGCTCCACAGCGCAGCGCTTAACCGCTGTGCCACCGGGGAGGCCCCCTTGTATTCTTTTCTATTCCCTTTTGTGCCCTTATCTTCCCCTCCCCCCGTCCCCCCTCCGGTCCCCCCCTCCCCTGAGTGTCTCTCTCCTATTTGTTTTCCCTATAGTCCTGTTATAAGTGAAACCATTCGATGTTTTTCTTTTTCTTTCTGGCTTATTTCACTGAGTATGATTCCCTCTAATTCCATCCATGTCGCTGCAAATTGCATATGCTTATCTTCTTTGAATGCTGAGAAAAAAATTCTAAGGGAAAAAGTTAGAATACGGAGAAGCTGCTCTTCTTGGAGCACATTTGAAAACGCAAGTAAATGTAGATGTCTCCTAAGATGGTGGTGGAAGGGAAAGCTTTGTGCTCACCCATGGGGGGGCGGGGGTTCCATTAGCTCCTTACTACATTAAATCAGGATGTGATAACCGCACACTAAATACAACAGAATTACCATCAGTCTCCTTCACATACTAGCCTCACTAGCCTCCAGGATAGAGGCCAGGCAAGCCCCAGGTATTGTAGCTATAAGCCAACTAACTGGTGGATTCGAATCACCTGAGAGGTCTCAAAAAAAAAGTTAAGCTGTAAAGATTGTTAACAACTGTTGGTGTGCTGGTCATGCCTCTGAATGCTCAACTAGATGCAAAGGCAAATCCTCTCTGAAGAGACTTCATCCTGTAACCAGGTTGAGTCCAAAGTCCAGTAAAGGTGGTGCCCCCTGGAGGGGGTTTGCTGATGAGAATGAATAGCCCCCGGGAAAAATGCTAAGTTTGCAGTCTGGGGTGGAGAGTCTGATGAGAAATAAAAGGGACTGAAGGAGAAGGGGAAGTCAGTAGCCATGATGTAGGAAAAGAAGAAATGTTTTTGAATCTTCAGTGACTTTGGGGCCAGCGACTTTACAAGTAGCATTACAAGCAGCTGAGTGATGGAAACTGCTCCCAGTTTTGTCTTTACTGCAGCTGAAGGAAGAAGGCAGAGGCCCGAAGCGGGCGCCTTCCTAAGATGCGTGAGTGCAGTCTGATGGGCCGTCTGGCCGCTGTAGTTGCTGTTTGCAGTGTTGTTAGCCTGGTGCTGAGCTGGGGCACCATGGCAGTTTCGGGAGCATCTCCAGTTGTGTTCTGTGTCGTCCTCGTGAGTTGGAACCTGCCTACAGTTTGATTGTTGTGCGTCTGCAGAAGAAGGAAGACGCCATTTTGGAAACGTGGCCTATTGTTTGGAAGAGGAGCTCCACATCAGCAGTGGCGGGGAGATGCCACCTGTTATTTTTCTTGGACTTAAAGGACTGGACATTGCTTTAAGTAAGGTAAACCGGCTATATGTTGACTTTAGTAATTCTTTGCTTTTCCCTGTTTGTTAAATAAATCCCGTTGTTATTGTTCCCTAAGCCTGAGTAGTCTTGCAATTGTGCGCACGGGTGCAGAACCAAGATAGTGACCGGTAAGTAATTTGGGCACTGCCTTTGGCCAATTTTGAAGCCTGATTTGCCCAGTATCAATCCCAGGTCTCAAAGAATCCCTACAAGGAATTTTTCAAACACAATGTAGGGCCAGCAATAAAAAGTAACCAAGTCTAAAAGGAAACAAAGATCTGTGAGCAACAGACAGGCACACAAAGACTTAGATTTTATAATTACCAAACATAGATCACAAAACAGTATCTTTTTTTTCAGATTTATTTATTTATGCATACAAGAGCTGGGGTATAGGCCAGAGGTGCTGGGGTGTGGTGGGGGGGCGTGTGTGGGAGAGGATTCACCAGAGACAGAGTGGGGAACAGAACAGGACAGGAGGATGGACTGAAATACACTGCTGAGGGGAGCAGCGGCTGAGGCAGGAGAGGTCTGCTGAGCCATGTGGGAAGCTCCCTGGCCAGGGATTGAACTCGTGCTGCAGTGGCTGCGGATAGCTTTATAGCCTGAGACTTAACCCCTTGGGCCACCAGGGAGGCCCGCAAAACAGTATCTTTACTGTGCTTAAAGAAATAAGGGACACATTTGGCAATATCTGCAGGTAATGGGAAATTGTTAAAGCTGATAGTATATTTGTAAAATAACCAAAATGGAATTAAAAATGTGAAAAGCACAGCAAAAAAATTCAGTTGGGGAATTTCAGTGGAGGAAAGAAATTTGTTTTCAACAGATGGTGCTGGAAGGACTCCTGTAGCGGCAAGAAAGGCACTGGGGTGGCACTGGAAGCACAGGTAGTCTATGGAGCTGCACAGATGGGTCTAAAGGAAAAGAGGAGTTCTCTTGGTGGCTTTTTAGACTTAATGGTCAGCCCAGGTACAGGGCAGGCAATGGGGCCGGGGGCCCAGGAGGCTGGCAGTCCTCCCAGTCCCTGGTGAATCCGCACTCTCTCGGGCTCTCCAGCGGCGTCTCATGGTCTCTCTGCTGCACCCCAGTCCTCTGCTCCACATTCTGGCTCAGGTGTGCCATTTCATGCAGGCCCATACCCCACTCCAGGTGCCCACCATTAGGCATGCGTGCAGGCCTCAAAGGTCCATCACTGGGAGCTGGGTGGAAAAACCTGATAATTCTCATTTACCCTACATCTCTATATCGAATTCAGTCGACCCTTCCCAGATACTATATGCAAAAATTAACTCAAAATGCATCATTAGAACCAGATGCAAGGGCGAAAGGCATATAACTCTTTTTCTTTTAAATAGATGTATGCATACAAGAGCTGGGGTATAGGACAGAGGTCTGTGTGTGGGGATGGGGTGGGTGGGAGGATTCACCAGAGACAGAGTGGGGAGCAGAACAGGCGGATTGACTGAAATACACTGCTGGGGGGGCAGCAGGTGAGAAAGGAGGTCTCCTGCACCATGTGGGTCAGCTCCCTGGCCCGGGATTGAACTCGTGCTGCAGTTGCTGGTGATAGTTTGGCATAGTCCTTTTTAGTTTCTTCTACTTGGATTTCATTGAGTTTCTTATATGGCTATATTTATAGCTCTCATCAAATTTGAAATATTCATCCATTATTTCTTCAAATATTCGCTCTACTCATTTTCTGTCTTTCTCCTTCTGGGACTCCAACAACACATGTGTTTGTTTGATAGAAGTCCCATAGTTCTGTTAGATTGTTCACTTTCCTGAAATCCTTTTTACCCTGTTCCTCAGACTCGGTAATTTAAATTGTCCTATCTTCAAATTCATTGATTCTTCTGTCTGTTCAAATCTGCCTTTGAGTACTACCTCTAATGAACTTCTAGTTTGTTATATCTCAATAGATAGAAAACGTATTTCCATTTTGCTCATACAGCACCTCTTGGCTTTCTCTTCACCATTCAATTCCATGAGCATCTTTAAGATGGTTGCTTTGAAATCTTTGTCTGGTAGACTCCCATCAGATCTTTCTCAGGGATATTTCCTATTGGACTATTTTCCTTCCTTTCAATGCAAGATAAATATTTCTCTTATTTTTTGTATGCCTTTGGTTTTTATTGCTGAAAACTGCAAGTTTGAATCTGTCGTGGAGCCTATGGAAATCAGCCTCTCCTTTTTCAAGGGTTTTCTTTCTTTCTTTGATTTCTGTTGTTCTAGGCTGTCTGACGTCCAGGATCAGGCCCAGGTGTAAACTTAAGGTCTTTTCAGAGCCTGTCCTTCCTCTGGGCATGTGCAGTAACTTCCTAATTTTCCCCATATATGTGGTTGCTTTTCACTGTCCTAGTCTTTAGTGTTTGGCTGCCAAAAGGGGAACAAGACAAAAATGAATAGGGAAGAGTCTGTCAGTCCTTTAGGTTACCTGTAAGTCACTTCAGCTGGGAGGGACTTGCAACACTGGGGGGAAGTGTAATAGCTGCCCCTCTGTGCTTATACCTCTTTGATCAGAAGCAGCTGTAGTAACCAGAACAGACTCCTGATATTTGGAGGACAGGATCCTTATTGACCACCTGACTCCTGCAAACTGTATACAAACTGCTCCAGGAACATGCACACAACTGCTGGCAGAGGGCTGGACAGATGCTGCTGCTGAACTAAGAGGTGAAATTCTCAAGATTACCTTCAATTTACCAAATGACCCTTCACTAGATATTGCAAGCCTTCAATAAAGTTCTAGAATTACAATAGATGAGATTGATTCTGCCAGTGTACTTGTTGGGGGTGGAGAGACAAAGCCTGGTGCCCCAGTGACTCAGCTTGTTTCCTAATTATTCAATTTTTTAAAATTTAAAACATTCTAACATATATCCACTCATCACCAACCCCACCTTAACCTTAGAGCCTTGAGGATGTTTATTGATGTCCACTAGTTGTTCAAAGTGTTCTACATTGTCAAATTACCTTGTTACGTGAATGTCCAGTATTTGTTTTTATCATTTTTCTTTGATCTTACTTCCTTTTAAATGATGCTTGTATTTGTCTGGAGTCTCCTGGCAGTAGACCCCCACATGGATTAAACATGCAAAGTTTTATTAGGGAAATAGCTATGAGAGAAAATTGGGAGGTAGAAGAGACATAAAGGCCTGAGGGGGAGCATCTTAGACCCATCACATAAGGAAAGTTTGGCAAGGCATCAGCAGAGTCCTTGAGCTGAAGCTGGCGGTCAATGGAGTCCCAGTGTCGCCCAGAACAGGCCTGCTTTAGAATCTCTGCCAAGTTCACTCACTGGTTCCCTCACTAGAGAAGTTTAGTCTCAGGGAAAACAGTGGCAGTTTCAGAGGAAATCATCATGGTTTAGTTTTGTTTCCTGTAAAGGTCTGCAACTCAGATTCTCACGGCCACCTCACTTTCTGTTCACAATTTCACAACTGTTGTCTCAGTTGGTCCTCACAATATTCCTGTAATAACAGCCAACATTTATTACTATCAGGTATTGTCTTATTCTCAGTTAACCCTCCCAAGAACTTTAGGAAGCTGGTACTCCTTACATCTTATTTAAGTTAAATGTTCATTCCAAGGATCCTCCCCTGAATTTGGATTAGGCAGTTTGACGGTGGGATCCAGGAATCTGCTGACTTTTTGGGTGACCTTTGAGAAATTCTTCAGTGTTCAGTACTTTTATATGTGGCAGTTCCTTACTGAGGTTCTTGAAGGTGAAGTTTCATGAGCAGGACTGGAACTAGGTTTTCTTTTTTAAAAAAAAATTATTTTATATTTTTTATGTATTTTTATGTATATTTTTTGTGTATTCCCCCTTGGGTAGCCCACCACCAATTCACCCGTGACCCATCACCATTGTCTCTTGTGCTCTTTTCTACCCAATTCTGAGCCCTTATCCTCCCCGTCCCTTGTTGGGTGTCTCTCTCATTTGGTTCCCCTATATTCCTCTTATGAGTGAGACCATTCGATATTTTTCTCTTTCTTTCTGGCTTATTTTGCCGAGCATGAGCCCTTCTAGCTCCATCCAGGTTGCTGCGAATTGCATGTCTTTATCATTTTTGAATGCTGAATAGTATTCCATTGTGTATATGGACCACATCTTCTTGATTCAATCATCTATTTTTGGGCATCTGGGTTGTTTCCACACCTTAGCTATTGTAAATAGTGCTGCAATAAACATACGGGTGCATGTATCCTTTTGGATTAGTGTTTTTGTGCCCTTTGGGTAGATTCCCAAAAGTGGTATTGTTGGGTCGTATGAAAGCTCTATTTTCAGCAGTTTGAGGAAACGTCATAGAGTTTTCCATAGTAGTTGGACCAGTTTGCATTCCCACAGCAGTGTAGGAGAGTTCCTTTATCTCTGCACCCTCGCCCGCATTTGTTGTTGCCTGTTTTTTTAATGTGTGCCATTCTCACTGGTGTGAGGTGGTATCATTGTGGTTTTGATTTGCATTTCCCTGATTATAAGTGATGTTGAACATTTTTTCATACACCTATTGGCCGTTTGCTTTTCTTCTTTGGAGAAGTGTCTTTTTAGCTTTTCTGCCCATTTTTTGACTGGATTGTTGACTTTGTTTTTGTTGAGTTGTGTGAGCTCCTTGTAGATTTTTGTTATCAGTCCTCTGTTGGTTGTATTGTGAGCAAAGATTTTCTCCCAGTTAGTAGGGTGTCTGTTTCGATTAATGTCTCTTTTGCTGTGCAGAAGCTTTTTAGTTTGATGTAGTCCCAGCTGTTTCTTTTCCTTCACTTCCTTCGCTTTTGGGGATGTGTCTTTAAAGATTTTGCTGAGATGTCGTGTAGTTTTGCCTTTTTTTTCTTCTATAAATTTTATGGTTTCAGGTCTTACGAGTCTTTTGTCCATTTTGAGTTGGTTTTTGTGCATGGTGTGATAGTAGTCTAGCTTCATTTTTTTGCATGTAGCAGTCCAGTTTTCCCAGCACCATTTATTGAACAAGCTAACCTTGTTCCATTGCATATTCTTTGCTCCCTTGTCAAAGACTAGTTGTCCACAGATATGTGGATTTATTTCTGGGTTTTCCATTCGATTCCATTGGTCAGTGCATCTGCTTTTGTTCCAGTACCATGCTGTTTTAATTATGGCTTTCTAATAGTTTGAAGTCAGGGAGTGTAATCCCTCCATTTTCTTTCTTTTTAGTCAGGAGAGCTTTAGCTATGAGGTTTTTTGTGGTTTCATATGAATTTCATCAATGTTTGTTCTATTTCTTTTAAGTATGTCATTGAGATTTTTATGGGAATAGCATTGAATCTGTAATTGCTTTTGGTAGGATGGCCATTTTGATAATGTTAATTCTTCCAACCCATGAGCAGGGGATGTCTTTCCATTTTTTTGTGTCCTCCGCCATTTCTCTTAATAGTGTCTTATAGTTTTCTTTGTGTAAGTCCTTTACCTCTTTTGTTAGGTTTATTCCCAGGTATTTGATTTTTTTGGTTTCAATTTTGAAGGGGATGGTTCTCTTAATTTTTTCTTCAGACTGAGTGTTTGCATATAGGAAGGCTACTAATTTTTGTGCATTGATTTTTGTATCCTGCTACTTTACCGGTCTATAATTTTGAGTAATTTTTTTATGGAGTTTTTAGGATTCTCTTATGTATATTATCATATCATCTGCAAATAGTGAGTTTGATTTCTTGTTTCCGTATTTGGAATCCTTGTATGTCTTTCTCTTGTCTTATTGCTCTGGCTAGGACTTCCAGTATTATATTGAAAAGCAGTGGTGAGAGTGGACATCCTTGTTCCTGATCTTAGGGGAAAGGTTTTCAACTTCTCACCGTTGAGGATAATATTGGCTGTGGGTTTGTCATACATGGCTTTTCTTATGTTAAGGTATTGGAACTAGGTTTTCTAACACCTAATCACTTCTCACCTTACAGCGCAAAATGATTTATGAAAATTTTACAGTTTCAGAAAAACAAAAATTTTAGTTGTATCATAAATACAAAGCTTTCTACTTGGTTGGCTCCAATCCCGACTCATAAAAAATTCTTCTGTCAGAGTACCTGTGTCTAGTGACCAGACTTGTCCTGGTTAAACCTTTCACCCAAGAAAAACATACTCTTTCACTCAAGAGCACCTTGCTTGGCTAAAGCATAAACTAAAGTAACCTAACATCTGTGTCAGCCCTCACATGATCCCATTTCAACGTGTTTGAACTTTCACTCTGCTTTCTAAAGCCCTATTGTAGAAGCTGGGATAAAGTGACAGTGAACAAAACACAACACGCTGCATTTATGGAGCATACCTTCTAGCATATAGAGAAGTGTAAAGATGTTCAGGTGGGAGTGTGCCTGGCACATTAAAAAAAATTAGGCCTGTTATGGAGTGGAGCACACCATGTGAGAGAAAATGGGAGTGGGGAAGGTGGGCACTGTTAAGGCCTCTAGGAGGATAATGGCTTCTGCTCAAGTGAGACAGGGTTTTGCCCCCCATAGAGCATCTCCCACGTCATCTCGTTTGACTCACACTGACGGTTCTGAGACCAGTGAGGCTAGTTCTGTACCTACCATGTGGAAAGTCTCGGGTGATCCAAGACTGCAGGCCACAAGACTGGCTGAGCAGTTGGCCGGCATCTCATGGGACTAGCATCCTAGGGTGAAGGGGGCTCGGCTCGCCAAGATGGCGGGTGAGCAGGCCCGTGACTTAACGGATGGGAAGGCTCGTGTGTTCAGTCAAGCATGGCCTAGACCCCACCAGACCCTGCTGAGCTGGCAGCTAAAACCTCCGGGGAGCTCGCCCCCAGAGGCACGCAGGCCTTCCTCTGGCGAACTCAACTGGCACCTTAAACTGAACTCTCCACCTGTTGGCAACCTATTTCCCCTACTACGGTCCCCATTTCTTTTTGGTAATTATTTTAACATTTTGTCCTTTAAACCATCACCTCTTGTCCCTTCCCGAGATCCACCAAAAAATCCTTTAATTTGGGCCAAAGCATTTTGCAATAGTAACATGAAAAACATGTCTGTCAAAAGCGGTTTTCTCCCCTAGCATTTTGAAAATGTCCTAATAGTCTTAAATACATGGCCTTGATAATACCATGAACTTAGTCTCCCCTTTCATAACACGCAGAAACAAGTTTCTGTTAGTATTCACCTGAGTGCAAATTCTTCCAGGTTACCAGTATTGAGACGCATGACATTTCCTTTTCAAGCCTTATCTCACTGCACCTCCTAATCCCTCCATCACAATATTGAACAAAAACAACTACTGGGGGATCCTTACCTTGTTCTGCATTTACCTCCCAGGTGCTTAACATGATGTACCTGCCCCTTAACGTCTTACCAGTCTTCCTGTGCTCGCTCTGCTCATCATAGGTCTTAAAAGACATGGCTAGTTCACAATTGCTAAGGTCAGGGAACCAGGCACAAGGTTAAGTGTCAGAGGCTGTTTACTCCAGATGAGGCAACTTGCTGCTGCAGTTCCAAAGCACGCTTCCACCCTCCCCTCTAGCAAGCGCTGATTTCTCAAGTCTCATGCTAGTGCATGTGACTGGCAAACTATTACTAAACCTGCATCCTGCCTACAAAGAATGCATTTTCCAGGTTGTTCTATAGACTCATAAGCCATCTAATCCTTACAGAGAGTAAAGGTTTGAGCAACAGAAAAGTGTATTTCTAAAAAAAAAAAAAACCTCATGTTTTCGCTTACAACAGTAGCAAGACTGCATCACAAATTTTTCCTTGCTTCGGTTTCCAAAATCACATTTTAACATCGTTGGATAATAAAACCACTATTGGTTAGTTTTGTCATTTACATGACACATGCCCTAATGCATGTAATTATTAAACACATTTCGATACCACCAACAGTGTTCAGTGTCTGTTCCACTATACTCTTGCCGATATCGGATACAAATTAAAAAAGCAAGTCAGGGCCTCCCTGGTGACACAAGGGGTTAAGTCTCAGCACTATGAAGGTATCGCCAGCCACTGCAGAATGAGTTCAATCCTTGGCCAAGGAGTTAACCCACATAGTGCAGGAGACTGCTCCTGCCCCACCCACTGCTCCCCTCAGCTGTGTATTTCAATAGATCAGCCTGTTCTGCTCCCCACTCATCTTTGGTGAATCCCCTCACCATCCCCCACCTCACCTCTGGCCTACACCCCCCAGCTCTTGTATGTATAAATAAATCTTAAAAAAAAAAAAAGTTGCAAATTTGGAAGTAACTGGATACTAGGTCAGTCTTCTGGAGTATTATTGCCTATTACTAACTCCCCAGTTTCCCAGAACTTAACACTTTGTGGTCTGCTCACGTATTACTACTTGCTTTTGTCACCAGTATTAGGTGGCCCCTCACGTTATTAATGAGTGTTCATCTAGTCTCCGGTTTTTCACACCATGGTGGATTTATTTGGAACTATTAGGAGCTATTTCTTTGTACTCAGTCTAGAAGCTTAACACATTGTTTTGGTGAAAGTATTAGGTGTTTTATGAGAGACATTAGTTTTTTTAATATCCAGTAGTTCAGGAGTTGTTTTATTGAATGCTCATACCATTCATGCGGTGGCATAGAAAATGGCCAGCCCCAAGGGCTGGTAAATTTAAAGGGCACCGGCATACAAAATGTTAAAAGTACCAGTGCACTGCAATGTGAATCCCGAGCCTTCAGGAAAGGGGCACCACCACCTGGACTTATATAGCACTGCAGGTCTCCTAGAGGTCACAGAACATCTAACAAGAAATGTCACAATTGGCCAAACTGACAAGTGCAGTGAGCCCACAAAATCAGCTTGGCTGACCTTCAAGTCCCTTAGCAGGCTTCCCATCAGCATTACATTATTAAAAAAAATTACTTCTATATACTGCATCATTGTTCATTATTTTTTACAATGTTTGCTTTTTCTCAGGTGTAGTTCCCATAGAATTTCCCTGGTGCTCTCCCCGCCCTTGTTTTGCACCTGCTTCCTCCCCCTCCTGGCATTACATTATTTGCTGCTATCCCTACTGATCATAGAGTGAACCTATGTTTACTGAGCACACTAGGCCCTGTGGCAGGCATCTGACAACTATGAAAAGTGGTCATCTTCCACTGGGAGGCTAAAATTAACTTTCCAAGTAGAAAAATCCAAGAGACCTCAAAACAATTCAGCCTCTACTAAAACATGCCTCCTGTCCTTTCTAATGACTCCCAGCAAAAAGAAATCATAAAAAAAGGGACATGAGCAAATTCTGATAGTCAAAGGATGCAAGATAAAGTTATAATCTCACATACACCAGGCAAAATGGTATAAGCTAGTGGAATTCTACACTGAGTTCTGAACTGCAAATAGATATGACAGTGGGGTATGTAAGTCATAGCTCTCATTGCTAGTTTACCTTACAGGTAAATGGATCAGAGTAAAAGGTTCCAATTTTTGGTATGAATTCACATGTAGGCAACTCAATAAAGAATTGTATTTCAAAATTTCCTTAAGGAATTACTGTCTATCTGCAGACAGGTTTAAGCTAAGTCTTACAATGAACTATGGATATATAAACTAATAAAACAAGACAAACATACACAGATAATTATTTAAGACCTTTATTAACAGGTGCTTGCAGTTTGTTGACTTTTTTGAAAAAATCAAGTTGTAAACTTGTATTACAAATTAAAAATGAGGTTCTTAAAAATCTCAACTTGACCAGATATGAAACAATTTAAAAACCTTTAAAGGTGTATTGAGAAAAACCAGGCTTTTTTATTTTTTTTTTTAAAAAACATGTTTGTCATTACCAAAAAGAGACATCTTTAGGTAAAAATAATAAAAACCCCATACTGCATAGATAATGCAGATAGTTCTGGTTATCTGGTCAACGGGCAAAAAGCAAGCACTTAAGGTCTTCAGCTCCAATCTTTTGTTCATTTCTTATTGCTGGAATTTCATATTCATTTCTTCTTGTTGGATGACTAAACTGTAAAGAAAAAAATTTCTTATTTATTATCCCACACAATTTAATTTAGTGCAATGTTCTTTCAGTATGCATCAAATTGCTACAGATCACACTGGCTGAGTAGAGAAAGTATTTAAGCAAATTTCATATTAATGTATCCTAAAATAGTGTGATTTATAACAGGATGTTGCTATGACAAGAAGGTCATTTGCAAGTTCTGGTTGACCTTCTGCCACTCAGAAAATAGTACAGTGGGGGGGCGGGGAAGACCAAACATACCACTGGCTGAAAATGATAATTTCAGAGCCAAATAGAGACAATTACATGTCTTTCAGTCTATCAAGGAAAAAGCTAAGTGCAAAGGAATACCCTAATTTTAGAATTTAAGAGTAAACAAACACAGGCTAGCTTCAATAAGCTACAGTAACATTAACTGATCTCTCAAAGAATCAATCATTGTATGGGGACTTGAACATATGACTTCGGTAGGAATTAGAGCTATTTACAAGCCCTCCCCTTCCCCAATAGAAAAACCTAACACAAACTACAAACACCTCAAAGTTGCCATTTTCCCCAAAGAAACTAGGTCATGTTAATTTTTAATAGCCATTTTTGGAAAATGAAGAACAATGTAATCAACGTATTTCTTAGAGTAAGGTCATAGCAGGACCTTCAGTGAAATCAGACTTCTAAAAGCTGACAAGGATCTAATTTTAATAGTTGAGATACAATGTGAAGGTAGCCCGCCAGGTGTCAGAATAGAGACAGACGAAGGGTTATGTGTGGCTGATATTCAACATTATCAGAATGGAGTATTTAGATATTTTAGGCATAAATTTTGGCAGAAGACATAGGCTCCCCACTCCCCCTTTAATGGATACCACCCATGATTGATCAGGGAAGGCATCTGGGCTTACTTACCCGGATGATGGTAAAGATGTTAAGCCGGCATTTACTCAGCCCCGCCCTGCTCAGCCTCGGGAGCGGACGAATTCTCAGCTGGTGGATCGGCTGCTTTTGTCTCTTTGCCATCTTGTGGTTTAGGGTTTTCTGGGCGTCTGCGTCGGTAATTGAAGTTGCGGCGGTACCGACGTTGAGGTGGCTGCTGACCTTGGGTCTCATCTCCTTGATTTTCCTTATCTTCTTCATTGCCGTCCTCTCTAGGCTGTCTTTGGCGAGGAGGGCCCCTGGAATGAACATTGTGCATACTTGGCAATGATAAAGTCTTCTTTCTTCAACCTGCCCACCTAACACTTGCTTCACTCAACTCAATGCCATATCTGGCCTGTTTATGTGGTGTTAGGCAATTCAGAAAAATGAAGAGCAAATTTAGTTCATTTCACAAAGTGAGTATGATCATTTTGTATGTGGAATGCAAACTGAAAAATCAACATTAAAAACTAGCTTCAAGGGACTAGCAAGCAATCTATTATAGTTAATCATGAAATATGACAGTGGCATGACAGCTTCACACTCCGATGTCATTTTAACCTCTTATGAAAAAGTTACGGTAACCATGTCGACTGGGAAAGTGCTAGACAAGAAATCAAACTTTTTTTTTCACATCAAGTACATCGCAACCATTAGCCACCAGGGACAATTCAAATCAAAACAATTAACCACTTCACACTCATAAGCTAAACCACCCATAAGAATGACCAGTGTTGGCGAGAATGAGAAGTAATCTGAACCATCACACAAGGTAGGTAGGTATACAGAATGGGGCAGGAGCTTTAGAAAATAGCCGGGCCACTACTCAAAATGTTAGTCGCGCCATGTGACCCAGCAATCCTAGGTTTATACCCAGGATTCATTTCCAGTTCATGAATTATTTTAACAAAAAAGTCAAAGAACCAAAATATCCACCAACATATGAATGTAGAAACAATATTTGAAATCAAAGGAATCAAAACTGATAAATGCCACCAAATAGATGAACCTTAAAAATATGCCAAGTAGAAGACTGACATAAAAGGTCATGTGTTATTTTATTTCATTTAGAAGAATGTGCCAATCAATCAGGCAAAACTAGAGAGAATATAGATTAGCGGCAGCCAGAGGCTAGGGAGAAAAGTGACTGTTAATCGGATATAAATGTTTACTGCAAATAGTGGTGATGATCATATAATTTTTTGAATTACACATTAAGTTATTTGTGAATATACTAAACACATTTAGTTGTACTGAGGCCTGAAATATTCAGGACCAAAGAAAGTAGCAGGACTTCCATCAAGGAAACTAGTGTTCTTTTGTTTCCTGATGACTATGTTTGTATTTAAAGTGATATATTCTTGACTGTTCCTCCATTCAGATTCACAGCACCCCACAGAAAGCATCAGGTTCACCAAGTGTTTTCACCAAGGTCTCTAACTCCCATTTAGAGAAATTTGTGTGTGTGTTTTAAAAAACACCTCTAGACTTTCCAATCTCTCCTCTATCCCTTACAACTCTTTCTCCTGAAACCCTTTTTCCCCATTCTTTGGAATTTAAGGCCAGTCTTTGGCAGAACTGCTTTGGCTTTCTCCTGCAGTTCTCCCTCAAGAAGTAGTAAGTAACGTGTCTCATCCGGTAACTGTGGCTTCTAAATCAACTCTCTGAACTTCAACTTGGGCTATTAGAGCCTATCTCTTCCATCCACTTCTTGTTTTCTACCTGGGTTTGTATTCCACTATGCAATTAACACTACCCACTTTTACTAGTATATTCCTTCTTGTTCTCCCCTTCTTAATGTCTACTAGGACATATAGTGTAGTGCTCTTGCCACATATTTTGTACCCTTCATCATCTTCCTCTTTACATGAGTGTGAATAACCTATTTCATGTGAAAACATCTCTAGCAGTCTTTTTCTCACCAACTGTTCTCTTTTATGGCATTATTTAGCTTACAAATATGCTTTATCCCCTCACAAACAAAATCCTCTTTTGACTTCACTTTTCCTTTATTGCCATCTTACTCATCTTTTTAGCTAAACTTGTCTTTCAATTTGTTCCTGGATCCATACCATCAGGATTACACCCCCCACATTATAGTGAGTAGGTGTGATTACTACTCATTTGAACAAAAAATTGATGGTTAAGTAGACTGGAAAGTCCTGTATTCAGTGTAGATTTTAAGGCAATTATATGTCACCATAGCAATTACCTGGCACTGTTAAGTCCATTCAGATGAGAATATGAAGTCTGAATTAATCCAAAAGACAACAGTGAAACTGACACACTTATAAATTCTTATGTGCTATTTTTAAGAACACCAATGAAACTAGGCAGTTCTAACAGTGCAACAAAAAGGTAAATCCAGGGTATTTTCGGCTGTTGGCACTTATGGATGTAATGGACAGACTGCCATGAAAGCCTATGAGTCCAACTTAAAAAACAATTACCATCACTTTAAAATAAAATAATGTGATATTATTTGCAACATTTCAACAAGGTATCGATGTAAAGGCTTACAATCTGATCCATGAAGACCAATAAAATCCAAAGTCAGTTTCAAAAATAATTTCCCAAACAGAATAGGGAAGGCCCCATCCATCTCCAACATCCAGCACATAGCCAACACAATCCATGGTGGCTCAAGAATTCTAATTTCCAATTTTGGTGAACCAGCTAGGATCCCAGCCCATTTTCCTGAATCGAAAACTGAGAACGTAACACACATCAATGGTCAAAAGTCAATGACCATATACTGATGTTGGTGGTATGAACTCCCCCAGTGTCACAATGTATCTCGAAGACTTTGATGTAGCATTTTGATGCTTTTATAGTAAGAAATTGGTCTATATTTATTTGGTCACCTACAGCTAACCAAGTGGGTCATCAGTTTAAAGTGGGTCATACAGTTTACTCTATTTGGCTTGATTCTTGCACACTGGTAATTTTAGGGAGTCCCACCTGGAGACTAAGTGCCCTAAGACCTGAAAATATACGCCACAGCACGTGATTTCCATCACCACAGGATTGGGAATACTACCTGAAAGCGCACAACCCTATGTACCAAAATTGGTCAGATTCACATTTCTCCCCCAATTTATACTTTGATAATTAAACTTCTGGCTAAAAAGGGTTTTCAAACATCTAAGTAGGCAGGTTGGTTGTTTAAATGCTAGCCCAAAACTGGGCTTTTTCCCAAAATGTAATTTCATTTTGCAACTTTGAAGAGACAAAATACATACCCAAATGAGGTGATTATTGCGATTTATGCCATCTCATAGGTAAAACTGTTGATACGTGTTGTCCCTCCCAATGAGGGTCGTAAAGACAATTCAGTTCAAACCATTCTCTTACCTGTTTTAAAGGACAGAATGTGAAATTCTGTACCCTCATTAAAGCAAAAAAAAGAAAAAAAAAGTGTATAAAAGTAGACCTCATCTATACATGCTGTTTTTAACCAGTGCCAGCAAAGATGCAAAGAACATTTTCTCAAAGAAAACTGACTTAAGGTTCACCTCTTTAGGCATCTGATGAAAGAAAATTGAAGTGTGATCACAGATGAGTGACTCAAAAAATACTGCAAGGGAAGCATGATACTGTTCAGACCTAATATAAGCTGGAGAAAATTTTTAGACACAGATCATACCTGCGGAATCGTGGTCTATATCCCCGATACATATTCTGTCTCACTGGTCTACCTTGTTCTCCTGCACCCTGGTTGTCAGCACCCTGCAAGAACAATGGAAATCAAGTCACTAGATGAATTTAAACAGTGAAAATCCAACTAGATAAATCCAAAGACTAAATGAACATAGGAGTTAAAAACATCTAGTAACTAATAATGTATTAATCTTTCTTGTTCTTAGTAGGAAATAAATTGCTTCCCACTATAATTAATAGCTCAAGCATACCAGTAAACAAATAGAAAATGTTTAAAACACAGCCTGTGTTTAAAACAAAAACAGCCATCACAAAGCTGATTCTTTTTTTTTTTTTTGATGAAAACTCACTTACCTCCATCACTTCTCCCTGCACAGGAGGGTTGGAATACTGTGGTCGACGCCCATAGGGTCTCCGCATGTAGTAAGGTGGGAACCGTCGCCTGCGGTAGGGCCGGCGCTGTTGGGCCTGGCCTTCGGGAGCACTCTCTGATCCCTCATTCTTTTCCCCACTCTCACTATTCTGGTAATTCTGCTGGTAGTTGCGTGGAGGACCCCTGCGACGTGGATAGCGCCTATAATGGTTACGGTCTGCTGCGTATTTACTGCCTTGCACTGGAACTCCACCAGGGCCTGTAACATTTGCTGCCTCCGCACCCTACAAAAGGCATCATATATCGACAGTGACAATGGAATTAAGTACACTCAAACAAAATTTACACAAAGTACAAATTTTCTTGTGGCCAGGGGTGCATAGAAATGACTAAATTAGTTCCTCACTGTTCTGAAGAGATTGCCCTCTAACTGCAGCCAGCACAATAGGCTTGATGCACCTGTGTTCATGTGGTCACCTGACCCATCCATCCACCTTAAAGCCACCATTCCTAATGGATGAGATCTCCAAAATATTTCCACACTGAAGTCAAACCTTTACACAAAAAGCATCCTCACCTTTTCTCCTTCAACAACATCAAACTCCACAGTCTCTCCATCTCCTACACTGCGAAGGTACTTCCTGGGGTTATTCTTCTTTATGGCAGTCTAGTAATATCACATTCCAAAAATAGATTAACAGGGGAGAATAATGCGCTTTTTCATTTAAAATGTACCAGAGTCAATATTATTTTAGCTTGGATATACACTTAAAATTAGCTTTAAATAAGACCAAACCATCAATAAATTTAGGAAAATAGGGACCAGAGCTACCCCCAACCTCAACCACAATACTCCAATCATACAAGGCCCCAACATTTTACCACTATTTTGCAAAACTAAAACAAGTAATTTAACACTCAAGACAGACACAACAATATTTTTAAAAGAAGCTTCTTGTAAAAGCATTGCATGTGACTTTGAACAAAATGAGGATATCCATCTATTCCCCAAAGACTGCACTTAATAGAAGCTAGCCCCACACAGGGCCAGTTTAGATGACAGGCGAGTTTAGTTTTGCATGCTTCAAAGTTGACCAAACCAACTTTGTCCCTGTGTTACCATATCAAACTCAGTAACAAATGTCAACCAAACTCCCTTCCAACCTGTGATAATACTTCAGTGGAAATGCAATTCACTTGTATTGACCATGCCACTTTTCATCATATCTGACTGCATGGGACAGTTGGTTACTACCTCCCAAAAATAAAATAAACCTCGCCGTATGGATGTGTTACTTCTCCAGAGTGCTCCAAGTAAAAGTGGGAGAAAAACACCTCACATTTGCTATGTAGAAATTTCATACAAAATTCTTTTGTGGATTACCTATTCAATCTCATGAAAGAGGATGTGAGGTATTATTACCCCCTCTTTTTACATATTAAAAGGAATAGGCTTTAAAAAGTCGGTGACTTGCCCAAGGTCACACAGCTAGTAAGTGGCAGGGTAGGAACTTCTCTAAGTCTTGGGGACTTCAAATCCCATGTTCATTCTACTATATCACAGCAGTATCCATTACGGGATCACAAATGCATTTCCATTCCAGATAAGGCAGGAAAAATAACAAATCTGAAGCCAATTAAGCTAGGTTGCCCAGAACTGCAGTCTCCTTGATACACCACTAAGACCTGAGCAAAGTCCAGAGAAACAACTAAATGTTGAAACCACTTCCAAAATAAAGAGGAAAGCAGATTGGTGACACCTTGTGAGTCAGTACAACCGGGTAACATGCATTCAGCCAAACTGATCTCATCTGTCATCTAAACTGTCAAGAAGTTTTCATACCTTTCATATATAGCCAACTCTCAATTACCTGCAGTCATCGGGGATAGCAGAAGTATGGATAATTAAAACCTCACAACTCATATTTCAGTCAGCACTCTTCAACACCCTCCCCAAACCCTTTAGTGTTGCTGTTAGACAACAGGATTGATCTGTCTTGCTGTCTCTTGTTCCTAAGTCTACATACGTCTTTGCTTAAGGATAAATTAAATAATTCAATTTTATAAAACAAGCATTTGTTTTAAAATAACATTTTGAGTACTTCTGTATCTATGCCTAGAATTTAAATGCTTCCATACTTACATTGACCCTACAATTATCTGATAGGGTTTTGGATCCACTAGAAATTGATCTTGCTTGCCCCTTGACTGCCACTGAATGCTGTATAGGATGCTTTAGAACACAATCAAGCACCAACCTAAGTAAGACAGCTCTTCCGAAGAAGCATGCTGCCATCCAAGCTCACATGTGCCAGAGTAAGTGTGGAGACTAACTTTGTTTTTGATGTCTGGATTACAGAATAAAAGTGGCTCAAAAGTTCTTAGAGCAATTCTTAATACAAGTTGACAGTATTTCAAGTCTTAGTGAAAAACCTGCAGAGCACCTATGCATACCTGTGAGGACAACTGAGGAACCTATATAGTATAGTCAGGTATGAGACATTAGTGTTCATTTAGCAGTGATTTATTTAAATAATAAACTCCTTAAAGCCCAAAGCGAAGCCCAAAACATTTTCCTTAAATGATGTTGGAAGTTTAGTATTTAACACCTATGCTTTGTTTCTCCAAAGGTTAAAATCTATCTTAACTGTTCAAAGTGCTTCAAAATAAATAGGACGGATGTTACTTTGTTATTTTCTAGTATTCAATCCAAGTTAATTGTTTTGTAGCTTTGTCCTACTACTCTGATTTGTAGGGACCATAGAGGTAGACCTAATACATTTGAAAATATCTTGTCAGTTTCTGTCTTTATAGCAATATTAGTTCAAGATTAGGTTTACTGAGGCTTTTTGTTCACCTGAAATTAGGTTTGAAAATTTAGTGCAACAAGTTGAGCAGATTTTTAAAGTTACAGCTATTAACAAAACACCAGTTTGAAACACCTATATTAATTAAACTAATCACTAATACGATGTTTCAATACACACATTTAAACATGCTTTTATTCTTCCTGTAGGCACAAATAGGTGGTTGGAATTGATAAAGTTTTTTGTAAAGAACAATAGTTGAGACAATAGTTACCCTTTTCTTCCACAAGTCTTGAGGCAGAAGAGTAAATATCTACACACAAGCACTCACCTGGTGTACAAATACATCTTCCTTGGTGTCATTCCTGCAAAACAGCAAAGTTTAACAAATTAGAAAAAATGAATACATTTCACACTGGCTAAAGATCAAGGGTACGCTTTTAGTCCACTGTCCATTTCCACCCCTATTTTTATTTTTTACTGTTAGAAACTGGTTGGTTGGTATCCAGACAATAGATTAAAACATCAGTAAACCCTTATGATTTGGTTTAAAGGCTAAGTAGTTGCCAACAGTTGTAACCCCACTACCTTAAGATTAAAGGAAAAACAAAAAAACTACGACCTAAGTTATTAAGAGGCTAAAAGTGACTAGCACACCCCACATATCGTTCATTCTATAGCCTACTAAATGTTAACAGTTTTCCAGCATACCTCACTCTTACCTCTACAGTATGTTTTAACATAAGTAGGAGGCCATGACTATATCTTTCATTAGCTACAAGGGAGTTTTCTTCTTCCTCACTTCATCCTCAAACATTTCTTCACCATTTCCAACTTGCAACTCTTCTTAAAGACCACCAACCCTTCCACCTCCAGAATCCACACCATTCATATAAGCAAGCATTAGAGAACTAAAGATATGATGAGTAACTATTTTTACTAGCACACACAAAATTCCCTTTCACTTTGTTAGACATTATTTTATATAAATCGTTCGCCTAGCCAAACCATTACTAAACAGTTAAATTATTTATTCCAGGACTTCAAAAGTAGTCGGTAAAGGCAGGATCTGCCCTAATGAGTCTTAAAGGAGATTACTAGAAAATGAGAACATGTCTCAAGCAGAGAATAGATCATGAATACAGTATAAAGCCAACAATAGGCAAATTCAAAGCCAAGTGCTGATGTTAAACTGTCTGGAGCACACAGAAAAAGGCTGAGAGTGGGAACAGGGGCCAAACCACTATGCGGGTTTAGGAGCCAGCAAAGATTTCTTAGAGGAACTTAACATCACAAAATTATTATTGAACAGTTAAAAATCTAGACAAAACGAGCCCAGTTACAAAAAGCTAGTTCAGAAATCCAAATCAGGACTGATGGAGAACTGGATTGGGGGCAAACATGAATCCTCTTTGAGGTAAAATGGGAAAAGCTTTGGGGATAAGTGAAATGTCAGCAATGAGGGAGAGGTGGAGAATAATTTGAGCTTTCAGCTTGGAGGTTGGGGTTAAGGTGGTATTATGAATAAAAAGAACCACTGGAGAAAATAGAGTTCCAGACCTTTATTAACCTGCCTCCAGTTCTTCATTCTGTCACCATTAAATCTGAAAATGGGTTCAAAAGTAGTACCAGTATTAAGTAACAAAAAGAGTGAAAGTGACAATTAACTGAATCAATGGGCTTATCATTGGCTCCTTGATACATGGAACAATGTATACAGCACCAAATAATTTATATAGTTTAGATGATCACAGGATATTCATTCATGAAACAGGATAATTTTAAATTGGTCAAGAAAAAAACAACAACACATAAACTCAGAAGTACTGCAAAGGTAACTTGAGACATGTAGCCAAAAGTGGACCTTAGAAACCAGTTGAGTATTAGGAACACCTAAGGAATAATTAGTTTCCATCTCCAATGTGATTATATTTGAAATCTTAGTGGGAGAAAGGGTGGGGTAGGGAAGGTGGGTAAAGTCTAAAATAGTGACTCAACAGGTGCAATATTAGCCATCATAGGACATTTACTAAAAATATAACTTCCTTAAGGAGGGATCTTTCATTACTGGTAATACTGCTGCTCACGAGTAACCCATAGATCATTCCGTTTTACCAACTCTTATTAGTGGTGACATTATTTGTATCTTCTAATGTGCAGAAAGTTATTTACAGACAGAACACACATTTATATAAACGAAAGTAGTTATCTGAATTTTACTCCAGGGTTTAAAAAGAACATTAGTTGAGTTATCAAAACTACTTATGTAATGTACACGCACTCACTCATTTACTCTGACACTAAACCAGTCCTCCAGGGAATATAATGGCCAAAGTGTACCTGTATTTCTGGAAGACAACGGACTACTCAAAAATGCAGTTTTAGCAAAGACAAAATATTACTGGTTTAAATATATAAACTGACCTAGCTGCAACTTGAAATGACTAGAGATATTTAAAGTACTGTTAATGGGAACCCTGACTTTTATAGTCCCCAATGGATCTTTTTCTTTACTTGCAGAATGGGAAAAAAATCAAACTAGACACAGAGGCAGCTTGCATTACTGAGTTAAATTTCAGATATTATGCCAAGTGCCTTCATTACAATATGCAAATCTCACAACCCTGAGGTCAGTGCAATCATTAATCTCCCACTTTACAAATCAGGAAAATGAACTATGTGGTCATCTATAGTTACAGAGGTTGAATTTATCCTGGCCTTTAGTATGCTGAGACTTGAAAGGGACCAGTTCAGAAATCTTTACATTTTAGTTTTAAAGGTGGATTTCAGCAAATGGTTTCTACAGTTTTGGGAAAGGACAACAAATAACCATCATTCTCTGCCTCCTCTCCTTGCAGAGTAAGTGAAGTCAGTCAGGAGAAAGGCAAACACTGGATGAATTCACTCATATGGAATAGAGAGAAATAAAACAAAGGAATCTACAAAACTAAGCCAAAACAAATCCAGGGGATTATAATGCAAAATTAAGGTTGGGGTGGTATCAAAAGGGGTTGGGACACAATGGACAAGGGTAAAGGACTATGGGTATTCTAGTGGTGGAATACACTTGAGGTTTGGTGGACTTATTCCCCTAAATCAGTGTAAACCAATGTCATGTCAGTAAATTAAGGTGGCTCATCAAGAAGCACGTTTTAACCTTTATTAATGTAACGGAAAGGCAGTATCCCTTAGCACCATACCTTTTATAAAGTATCCTGAGAACACAAGAGGCTCACTGCTGCCTTTATCATACTTTCAGGACAGAGGGTTATCAACACATCAGACTAGGTTACAAGCTCTGCTCCACAAGAGGCAAGTCACTAGGAACAAGGAGGACTGGTCATTCTTCTGTCTAGCACCCAGGACACTGTGGAACACGGTAGGTTTTCAATCAAACCTAATCACTTACTGAGTGTAACAATATTCACTTAAGACCACCCAGCCTTTCAAATTAAAATGCAATTACTGCCCAATTTTTTCTCAATTCTGTTTCTCATATTTATTTCATCTTATTAGTTATTCCTCTTATTTGCCACAAGTCACTGAGCCTATAAAGAAAGGACAGCAAGTTCAAAGGCCTCATTTACCACTTTAACGGCCACCACACTGGTAGTACAGTCTACAATATAGCAATTCCTCCCTGACCCACAGGGTCATGTCCATGACCTCCTAGTTAAGTCTGAAACCAGAGACAATACTGAACCCTACATACACTGCCTCACATACATGACATACACATAGCTAAAGTTTAATTCATAACGAGGCACAGAAAGATTAACAGTAACTAATAGATTATAATAATACCTATAATAGTAAGTCATACAAAAGAGGACCTCTCAAAATATTTTATTGTACGTAATGTTTTTGGACCACAGGTAAACGAAACTGTGGCTAAGAGGGAACTAATATCTCCCATTAGTGTCATTTCCTGTATTACTTATCAGTACTCCTATTCTCCTGCAGACAAGTATACCCTTGCCAATCAATTCACTGTATTGCCTTAAACGAGGCCTATCATATTTATGTTTATTTTACTATCTTGATGCAGATTACCTCACCATGCCATTTTAAAAGCTTAGCTTAACTAACTGCACAAATTATAGTTGGATAGTTACAGAAACAAACTCCAAGATTTAGTATCTACATAAACTCTATAATCTAAAGCATCCGGACACCAATTCCCCAAATCCTGCAGTTATAATCATAGTACCACAATCCCACTTATCTTTTTACTTCTCTCTTATACAGTGCGCTCACAGCCAGCTGACACTTCTTCCACATTTTTTTTTTAAACCATTTTGTCTTGGGTGAGCTAAACTGTGTATGATTTCAAAGCCGAGACTAAAGGAGTAAGGAAATCAGCAATTACAGTTCCCATAATAGAAAAGGGAAGGTCCATAGACTGCCAATGACACAGGAATGATTTAGGGGCTATACAAATACTTTTAGGCATAACAGCTTTCCCCCTTCCATGACAATGTCAGACTACCAATGACTTCCAGGTAGGACTTGACCTTACTGTATGATCACACACTGGGAGTTAAAACTAGTCTGACATGACAGACCAAAAGGTTGAACTATTTTGGACCATCTTTCCATAGGTCCATAAACTTTTAAAATTAAGAGCCATATAGTAAATATTTTAACTTTGTAGGGCCATATATCCCTTTGCAAACAACACTTTAAAAGGACAAAACTTTTCTGTGATCTCAGGTGATACAGAGATTCAGAAGTAAGGAAAAGGTCTACTGTTCTCGCCTTTAACTCCTCAACTGCTTTCCAATATTAGCTATCAAACAAGTCTTTGAATTTATAAAGTCAATCTGTTAAACTACAACTTTTAGCCTTCATGGAACAGTCAAATGCACAAAGTCTTTCAAATTTGGGCAGCTAACAGCACACAGGAGCTGCTGTGACAAGCTAGAGACCATTTAACAAAACTCAGAAAATGGCTAAAGCCACCAGTTATATATACCTGAAATAACTCAGCCCCCATTACAACTAATTATTTTTGTGAAAAGAAATAGCTAAGTCTTTCCCTGGCCTAGTTTATTATACATATTGCTGGACCACAGGTAATAAACTCAAATGCATATATAGAAAGCCAGGCAGGAAAAGTCACAAAAGAAAACGAAGCCTGACAGGTAAATAGGAATGCGAAACACTTATCTAAAGGGGGTAACAACACTCATAGCCAGCTGATTTTTCTTTCACGTGAACATACATATCTCCAAAGCTAAAATTCAGATCCTTGAAAGATCTAGGTATTTTTGGTGTTCAATCTAAATTTTGAATGTCAGTAATTCAAATTTGTCTAAACAAACACCTGGGGGACAAATATAACTAATAAACCAATTTATGACCTGCTCTATTTGATTCTTTGTTCCGAATTCCCTCCCTGCTCACCTCAAAACTTCACAGTGATTCATTTAGCACTTTAAGTACTTTGGAGAACAGGAAAGTATTTCTATTCTGGTCACTATCAGATGCAAGTCCCACAGAAAAATTGTTACTGACTCATGAGTTTGGAGAGCATGAATCAATCAATTCTTGACTGATGAACTAGAAGACAAAATCAAGTATCTAGATTTAAAAAGTAGAATCAAATTCTGAAATTACTGACCCCTGCGGTGGGTCTCCTAATGATTTTTAAAAGTGCTGGGAAACTTTTCATAATGAAATGAAAAATGGGGGCGGGGGGTGTGCACTGACAAACCCTTTCGTCACAGAATTCAATTCTTTTGTAGACACAGCACATAAAGTAACACATTTTGCAAAATTCCTAATTTATAGTCTAATAAAATCAAATCAAAAGGTCTGTTGCTTTAAAAGCTCTATGTTCTTTTTCTACAACCGAATCAAGGGAAAACAGTCTAAAAATAATTCTAAGAAGCGTATACGAATCATCACAGGCAACAACCTAGACCTAAGTGTTTACAATGAAAATTCATTTTTCTAAAGAAAAAAATTTACATAAAAATCTATTTCAATCATAAAAATCAAGAATCTTGGATTTACAATTCATAGAATTCCAACAACAAATCACCTTAAAGATTGCATCCTTCCTTTACAGAGAACTAGAACAAGTGTGACACTTTCCCCACCCCCATGAGATTTAGATGCCCCTAGCCCTACCTACATACTGAACTGCTAGCTTCCAAAACTTTAGTTCTTAAAGACATACATTCCCCTTAATCAAGACAAACTGGCCCTGCACTTAATTGCAATCAAATTTTATAGTGTACAGTCAAGTCTCAGAAACACTAAAAAGACTAGTTTAGTAATATAAAGCACATTTGCACTAATTAATTTGACAAAATAGCTGAGGTTAGGTCAGTCCAAACAAAGGATCATCAAAAGCCAATTTACATTCAACTTGCCCTAGAGGAAGACCAATTGAGTTGATTGCAAGTCAGAACAGAGATATTCAAAGAATGCACTTCATAGAATAAAAATTCAAAGTATGTAAAGAACTATTTTTTTTTTACCTTGGCTATCATTTGGTTCACTTCAAAAACAACCTGTGTCCACCTAACAAATCACAGCAGAACAGCATCCCCACGCTACCGATTAAGTATATACAAAAACCATTCAGTCCAATGGAATGCTGCAAATTACAATCCCTTCTAATGTGTACACCAACAAGAGACTATCATTATATGGGGTCAAAGTTTAAAAGCAGTATCTTTTAAGGTGTACTTCACAGGTCATCATAACCTGGAATTTGTTAAAATACTGGGTCTGTACTCCAGTCTCAATAATAATCCAAGCTGGAAAGGAAGAACTTGGGAACTTACATTTTAAGCATCTTTCAAGGCTGAGCACTCTAAACACAAAAACTACAGAGTTAAGGTAAGAATCATCAGAGTAAGATGGAAATACTAACAAACTCAGAGACCAAGTCAACCCAAAAGCGGTCACTTGAAATTAAGTATCAAAGCATTTCCTTTCTTCCTCAGTAGTAGCCCATTACCAAAAAACTGATGAAAACTATTACCTTGGTTTGTGAGGAAGGTAGAAGGACAGATGGAAAAACTAAGGCTTCTGGAAGAAATAAAATGCTTCACCACCACAGCAAATGTGGAAAATAAACCAGAAAATGCTCACAACCTCTTCTGCTTTGAGTATTTCCACAGCACTTAATGGCTGAGTAATGAACATTTTCTCATCAACCAGTTAGGTCTGTTTTTTAACTTCATCTTGTCCATTTGGTTTCCCGTAGTATCCATTTCACAGTCGGTATAAATATTAACTCTTAAGCACTCTTTTAAACATCTGATTGTTTAATGCCTTCTAAAAGAAGGGTGTAAGAAAGGAAACGCTGAGATGACAGTATCACACCTGTATAGCCAATAAATGCGATTAGCATAAACGATGCTCTACACCCTTGTAACTGCACTACTAGTCTTGGCAGCCATCTTGAAAATGATGCCGGGCTCACAAGGGAGACCATGAGGAGTACCGTGAACGTCCCCATTGCTACAAACAATTCTAAAGATCATTCCAAAAGATGTAGTCTGTAGCTTTGCCTTCAGACACCATGCACTATGTCATATATTATTTCAGACTAAGGCCATTTAATGTTACAATAGCAGATTTAATAAAATGGATTTAATGGGTACTAACTATGTGGGAACGAGGAAGTAGGAGAAATTAAAATTGAGGAAGGAAAATCGAGCATTTTCCTTCCAGATTACTATTTACTCTACGATGAAGCAAAAGCAATTTTATTATCAAAACAGTACTAACATAAACTTTATCCAAAGCATTCAAGCCAGCAAATCCTGAAGTGTTAAACAAAGGCTATATAACTTCACAGCAAAGATGACAAAACCTCCTGTACTTGTACAGGCAAATCTCACCTCCACAGGTTAACAAGTTGTCAGCTACCTTTATGCTAATTAGTGGATCACAACTCTCAAATACCCATTGTCAAAAACGTGTAAAACGATGAAAGGCGAGAAAAATCGGGTGGGATCCGAGTTCAACACAATCTACCGGATCTTAGTTCCTCAGTTTGTACTAAATGTAAGTCACAGTTCACTCCCTCCCTCCGCTTGCCTTTCAAAATGCTTTGCACCATAAGAAACCATTGATGCTATTGATAGCTTTGGATTAACAGTTAAGCTGCAAAACAAAGAAAAATCTTCAGGTCCACTAACCCTTCAGTCATCGAGGAAAAATCACAAAAATCACCAACAATACAGCAGAGGCAGCAACCTCCAACACGCTTAAACAATTCTACGCCTGCAGAGCCGACCATGCAGATGGAGCAGAGAGCATGCAAGAGGTAGGACGGTCAGCTCACCTGTTGATGAAACCATATCCGTTCCTTACATTGAACCATTTTACTGTTCCCAAAACCTTCGTTGCTGCAGAGAAAAAATAAGAGCCCACGATTACCAGACATCCTTTTAAAAACCGCCACGCTTCAGCATCCGGCCCCTCCACGCTCCCCGGCGGCGCGCCGCGGCCACCTGACAGCCTTTTTCTTCCGAGTCTCCCGGCTGGCCACGCCGGCGCCCTCGCGGCCCACGTGGTGAGTTCGAGACCCCGGAACGCCACGGGTGCGGGCCCAGGATGGGTGTGCGCGGAGACCAGGCGGACAGGCGCGGCCCCGGGGCGGAGAGCACGTGAGGGAAGCAGCCGCCCGGCCCACTCCGGCCTGCGTAGGCGGCGCGCCGCGCCCTCAGGCTACACGCGGAAGGGATCGGGGTGGGGGACTGGAACAACGGCGTGCGGGGCCGAGCGCACGCGGCCAGCGGGAGGGGAGGGACCCCGCCGCACACGCGGTCGGCGGCGCGCGGCCGCCGGGGGAGGGGCGCGCGGCCGCGCGGGGTCCACGGGGGGCGCGGGGAGGCGGCGCGCGCGCCGGCCGGGCACGCGGACCGGCGTCCGCGAGGGCGTGAGTGGGGGGGTCTGGGGGAGGGGCAGCAGCGCGCCGCCGAGTCGGTCCCCGCCGGCCGCGCGCCCGCCAGCTCGCCCCGCTTCGGGTAACGGTTCCGCCGCCAGGCTTCCCGACGGCCCCACCCCCGTCCCCGTCCGGCCCTCACCGATGACCTTCTTGTCCCCGCCGGCAGGCGCCGCCGATGTGAGGCCGCCCGGGCCGCCGCTCCCTGCGCCGCTGCCCGTGGTGCCGGGCTTGGTGTCGGCGGCGCTGAGGGCGGGGGCGGCGGGGGGGGCGGCGGGCGGCTGCTGGGTCTCGGCCTCGCTGCTCATGGTTGCGGTGATGGTGACTGGGGCCGGCTGCGGCAGCTACGGCTCCTCCCGGGGTGTGATGGTAACTAGGCCGGCGGCGGCGGTGGGGCTGCTCAGGGCTCTCTGGGGTCCGCTCTCCGCTCCCGCTACCGATCGAACTAGCGAGAATGGCGGGACGGGCGGGATAAGCCTTGCGAGCGACCCGCCCTAAGCATCGCTCATTGGCCAACAGCGCTGTCAATCCTACCACCTGACTCCAACTCCTGACTTCTACTGGCTAATACTTTATCACTCCTCCACCCTCATTGGCCCTTAGGCGGCTAATTCGGCCGACCTACAACCGTTCCTGCCTCCGCCGCCGCCATAGAGACCGGAACTAGAATTAGAGTAGAGTCACCACGAGAACCATAGAGTACCCGAGAGGGACTGGCAGAGGGAACGTGACTTTCACGAGGCTGCAGCCCGGGCGGGCGGGCTCCACGCCCAGGGTTGGGTCCTGCCCTAAGGAAAGGATCGACCGGACACCTAGCCCGGGGGCTTGGAAGGCGGCCCGACGACACGTTAGTCCCAAGTGGAGAGGCCTCCTTCCCTCCCTGCTCCAAATATGGTCCTTGTAACCCCAGACTATTGCTGCGGGGTAGAACCCTGTTTTCTACAATGGCCGTGTGTACTCGCGGCGCAGAGAGGGTTTCTGGACTGGACTTTAGTGTATTCGAGGAGCGCATGTTTTTGATGGTGCAGTCATTTTGGAGGGACCACGTTGGCTCTCAGGCAGCGCCTTTTCAGCATAGTTAGGGCGGAGGGGGGGATGTACTCCACCCGGACCTGCTTTACAATCCATTTTACCAGACATTTAAGGACTGCCTTGTCAAGTATTCACGTCTTTTTATATTGGCCACAAATCAGATTTAATTTCACCTCACGTTTATTAAACAACCTGGGCGTTTTGCTTGCATTTTATCCTTGCAATCGCCTTGTTAAATATCCACGTTCCACAAACGATAATTTAGGCTGCCACCTGATGTAGCGGAAGCCCGCCACATTCATTTGTCCTTTATTGAGCGTCTGCTATCAGTTGGGGGTGGACTAGTTTGGGTGTCATTTCTGCCTTCTGAAATTCAGTCTAGGGATGAAGACAGAAATGTAAACTCCCAACACTTCAAACATTCCAGGGCTGCAAAGCACAAAGCATTTGGGGAGTGGAGGTGGAATGCTGACTCCAGGTACAAGGTTTATCCAAAGGCCTTAGATGCAAGATGGGGTCTCTGGGGGAAATGAAAATATAGTCTACTAAGACCAGAATGAAGGCACCCGGTTATTGAGGGAAAACAGGTTCAAATCAGGAATATTTTATTTGAAATTTATCCTGAGGAAATAGTTGTAAGTATGTAGTGGTATGATCCACCCCCCTTCCAAACTCCCAAGGCTACCTAATGTAGAATGGGTCATAGACGGGTAAAAATGGAAACAGGAAAACCAGTAGGCTAGGCCAGTAGTCCTTGCCAGTATCAGAGGTCAGTCATTTTCACCTCCTAGAGGCCTTCCTGCAACAGTCCTAAAAATGTCAAATACAGTCTTTTAATTCCTACTACCTCTGGTGTGGGCATCATCATCAACTGCTTAGAGCAGGAGGAGGCAAACTTTGTGAGGACCAGATTTCAAATATTTTAAGCGTTGTGGGCTAGAATGTTCTGTATTAACTGCATACAAGTGCACCTACATGCCAAAGTTTTATTTATGAGCACTGAAATTTGAATTTCACATATTTACATGTCACAAATATTCTTTAGATTTCGTTCCCAATTCATATCATATAAAAATCATCCTTATTCTTAGCTTATGAGCCATTGAACAACAATGAGAGCTGGCCTCCAACCTTACTTTGCTCACCCCTGGCTTAGTACATAGCTGTGACCTCCTAGCCAGTCTCTAAACCTCATTCTTTAATATTCCCCCACCACCATGGCTGGTGTGCATGTGAAAACACCCAATCATGACGCTGTCTTACCTAAAATCTTTGTCAGTGACTATCATTACCTATATAGGATCATCTGTATTCCCTAGTGTGGTTTCCAGAACTCTGGACTTCTCTAACTTACCTCCCATTCTTTTTTATACTTCACATTCTTTAAATCTTCAGTGATTTTTTTTTTAAGATTGATTTATTTATACATACAAGCTGGGGTACAGGCCAGAGGTGTGGGGCCGCAAGAGGGTTCACCAGAGACAGTGGGGAGCAGGACAGGCAGATCACAAATACACTGCTGAGGGGAGCAGCGGGCGAGGCAGGAGAGGTCTGCTGTGCCATGTGGGATTCTCCCCAGCTGGGCGTCGAACAGCTCCACAGCGCAGCGCTTAACCGCTGCACCACCGGGGAGGCCCCAATCTTCAGTGATCTTTTAACCATTGCTTCCTTTGAGCTATCACATATAACCCCTCTACATACACTTTTCCTCTTTTTCTTCATCTGCTTTAGTCTTCATCCTTTAGGTGTTGCCTCAGATGTTACTAGGTTGGGAGTCTCTCCTAACACTGTATACTACACTAATTAAACCTTTCCTGCCAGGCTGAATTTCTGGAGCATCTAGTAAAGTTTCTGACATGAAGGATATGGTGTAGAAACTGAGACTGCAGAAGGTACCTTGGCAGAGTAGTCATGTGGGCACCTGTGCCAGTAACCCAGATGAAAGAGGCTTGCAACAATGTGTATGGAGAGAAGTGGATAGATTCCAGAGCTAGTATTCTATTGTTCCAGCTCCCATGACTTTCAGAGCCAAAATGTTTCACAGCAAATGGCAGTTCTGACAACACTAAGGACAATTAAGTGTGCCCTATAGGCTGGAGACCTTTCTTCCCAGGTGAAGTTACAAAGACACATCAGCATCTCTCAGACTAAGTGAGCAACCTTTCCCATGTAACTGCTTTAGAGATGGCTTCTGGTGCAGAACTGTGTAACATTTGTTTTTAAAATGTTACTTTAAAGTATCATTACTTACTCATCCAATTTCTTCAGTAAACTGTTGTTAAACTAGTTTCCTTGTAGCCACTTCTCCATAATTGCAGAGGTAGTATTCAAGCACTGGAAGCTGATGAACAGTTCATCTCCTGTTCCTAAGCCTGCGCTCTCCATTCCAGTTCTGCCAGCTGTCACCTCCAGAGCACATACTGCCTAGTATGATGACCAGAGTAGGGCCAACTCCAGTGCCTACCTTTAAGTGATGTGAAAGGCAAGGGGTTTCATTCTGAACCTTTGCAAAATAATTTTCATCCTGCTCCCCCATTTCTAACAGACTCTGGTCCAAAAACATACTCCCTTCTTGGACAGTCTTCCCCATCCTTATCTCCTGGCTAATCCCAATCACTGTCAGTACTTACCTCAAAGGCCAGCTCTTCCAAAAAGCCTTTTTTTCCTTCTCAGCCCCTGTCTCTGCACTCTGCTCATACAGCATCTTGCCAAACCTCTCTTACTCACGTAACAAATATTAATGGAGCACTTGCTAAGAACTAGATGCTTACCTCTTCTGGATGCTGGGGATACAACAGTTAAAAAAAAAAATGACTCAATTTCCTGCCCTCAAAAGGACTCACATTCTAACAGTCACCATACTGAATCAGAGCTGTGCCTGTCTTGTCACCAGCATGGGCCACGTCTTTGTGGCATCAGTGCCCAGGGAAGAGCCTGGTATGGGACGCAGGTGCCAGGAGCAACCGAAGTCAACTGGATGTCCCATCACAAGCATGTCAGCTCAAGATCCCGGAGGTTCACCCTCTTTCCCATCTTTGTAATTCCACCCTATTACTTGAAGATCTTGTTCCTCCACTAGGTCACAGTCATTTCTCCTATGTTCCTTAAGCTGTTTACTTAGCTGTACAGATACAAGTATCTATCCTTGTAACTACTTCTCTAGACCCCACTATACTGAAATGGCCATTTTTTACCAGGTTCCATTCTGTCACATAACTCAGCTGTCTGCTATCAATACTTCTGCCGTGCAGTAGCCTGCTACCATCAGTAGAGCAACCCCTGTCCTTGAGCCAGGAGAAAGTAGGAAAGAATATAGAATTTGCTTCATGAAAGGAACACCAGGAAGGTCTTTACCACTTGGTGGGAATCTTTCTATGTTGGGATATTTTAAAGCATTTTCCAAAGCAGGTTACTAATTACCAATTACTTTCTTATTTTCTTCTCTGACCATCTCAACAATGCTATGCAATATGCAGATATTATTCCCATTTTATAAATGAGGAAACTGGGGCTTTGAAGGGGAAGTGAATTTCTCAAAAATACAACTGTTTAAAATGACCTGACTCAGCCCTGGATTTTCACTGAATTATTCCCATTGCATCATGAGCGAGACACACACTACCCAAATGGTCTCCCACCCAAAAATATTCCAGGTTGGTGACCCTTTTCCAACAAGCTACAGAACTAACCAAAGTGAACCTACTTAGAACATCCTTGGACTAAACCATGCTTATAAGGCCCTGGGGCTTTGCCTTCTTTGCCCAATCAGTTGGAACCTAGGAGGGGACCGCTACAACTGCTCCCAAACCTGAGGCGTTAGCTATACATAGCAGGGCTGGGCGCTGGTCCAGGCTGGCCCCTGGGGAGAGCCGACCCCAGGTGAGGATATGGGCTATCATCATGATCATTTAAAAACAACACACATACCAAAAAACCAAAAACTTTATTTACAGTTGGAAACAAACAGAAAATTTCGGGATCTGAATCTGTGATACCTCCAAGGTCTCTTGATCAAAAGGCAGCAGCAGGCAGGGAAGCAAACACAGAGGCCAATCCAGATTATCTTAAGACATCACCCAGAACAAGGGAAAGCCTACAATGGCAGAGACATGGATGCAGTGAGAGATGGAAGAGAAGTAAGTCAGAGAAACCCAGACATTCCAGGAGAGACGATGCTCCCAGCTATCCTCCACACTCCTAATCCTCTTTTCCCAAAAGAGAAGAACCAGTCTGATTCTTGCCATAGGTCAAACTTTTGGTTACCCAAACTTGAGATGTATTACACAAGAACCAAGAAAAAAGAAACTAACATTTATAGCCAAGCATACTATCTAATTTATAATTTATGCTTCACAACTCTGTGTATTATATATTGTCTATAATTAAGCAAAGGAGAAAACTAGGGTCCCAAGAGGTTTACTCTCTTGACAGTGATGGGACTTCCTGGTCTAGTTGGCTCCAAAGACTGTGTCCTTTTTGCCAGGCCTTAATGGCTTCCTGTGGAGTTCTAGAACAAAGAACAATCCTTCTTCCTTGAACATTTTGGTCCCAGGTTTATAGAGAAAGGAAAGCCCACACCCTCTGTTTATGGCCTTGGAGTTAGCTGTATTGAAAGAGCAGGGTGAGTATACTCAGATACTACTGCCCTCCCCCCTTAATGTGGCCACACCCCTTCTTCAAAGGACTTGAGTCCTGGTGTCATATTGCAGGTTCAGATAGATGTTTAACTCTAGGCCCTTAAGCAGAATGTATGAAAAGGTGTAAATATACTTTCTGATTACACAAAGTCAGTCAGCATGGTTCCTGCCTCCAGGAGCTCACCATCTAGAAAAAGCCAGACCAACACATTTGTGATAGACTGTGTTAAATGTTTAATAAAGGGATACCAAGCACTTGGGAGCACCCGGGAAGGGACCACTGACTTTGCCTAGACCAGGAGGAGATCTCAGATCTACCTCTCTCTTCTTAAAGACCTATATTATAAAGTTCCTCACTGTGTGTGAGACCTGGGAGGAGCTTGGATGAGCTAGGATTAGTTAAAACTACATATATACAGTATGTGCAGCCACTATAAGATACTGGCTCAATGTAGAAAATTCAAGCACATATAGGGCAATATAAACTGAAAAAAGTCTCTTTGCTATGTCTATTCCATAAAGGTAACTGTTATTAATAGTTGGCTATAGTATCACTACAAAAATTCCTAATATAGTAATTAAAAATAAATGGCATCAGGCCTCCATAATGTACTGCATCTGGACTTTCACTTAATTTAACTTCGGGATCTCAGACCTACCTCTCTCTTATTAAAGACCTATAGCATAAAGTTCCTCACTGCGTGTGAGACCTGAATGCAAGTTGGGAGCTTTGCCTTTGCACTGGATTGGACTGGAACAGACCCAGACATGATCCCTTCCACCTCTTTTATTCTGGCAGGGGTTCTGACTTTCAAGGCAGGGAACAACGTCACACACCCAGCAGGCACACAAATATTTGCTGCCAAATCTCTAGTGCTCTCTAGACCCATATTTTCATGTAGAGCCTCTTTTCTCTTGCCTGGACTGCTACAGTGGACATGCTTTCCTTACTGGCCTCTGGCTCATCATCCACAGTACTGCCAGAATCACCTTCTGAATAAGAAAATTCAATCCCAATGTTCTGCTCAAAATCCTCCAGTGCCTCCTACTGGCCTGGTTCTTTCTGGAGGGTCAGGTCCCCTTTTGAGATTCTCAGGAACAAAATGGACTCTCTTTGGGAAAAAAAAAAGCACAACTGCCTGAAGCTCACTCCACCCTCAGGATAACACGAGCTCCTCAGTCTGCACTGGTTCTCACAACTAGCCCTGGCATCCTCTAGTCCATCTCTCACTGTTTGCTTTTCAATATGGCCTGCTTTGGCCATACCGAATTACTAGCAGTTTCCCTTATACGTTCTGTGGTTTCTTGTTTTTACGCCTTTGCTCATGCTCTTCCCTTTCCCTCGAAAGTCCTCTCCAGCATCAGCCATCTGACAAGTCTATCCTCTTGTATACTCAGCTAAAGCATCATCTCTTATGCAGCCCTCCCAACCACTCCACCCAGGCACAGGGATTCATGCTTTCCTTAACATCCCGTCTAGTACTTTATGCCACTGTAACTGTGTCTTCTAGACACCATGGGTTTCACGAATGCAGGTACTTGACTTTTCAAATTTGTAGCCTCATAGTAGCAGGTCCTCCTTTTAATTAATTAGCGCTTAGGTATACGATGAAGGAAGGACTAGCCCATGTGCTACCAGGTCTTTCATAATCTTCCTCTATGGGGATGTCTCACATCTGCAGGTAATCCCAGAATGGGGGACAGTGTTTGCTAAATCTCAGTCATTCAAACAGCATCTTCACAACTATTACCCTAACACCCACAGGTATAATTTAGTTTCTTAACCTAATTATTGAAATTCATTAATGCCTCATTGTAAGCTATAATAAGTGTGAAATTGTGTTGTGCTAATTATATGTTTTCTCCTAAGATACAAATATTAAAATAAAAGATATTCATCACAGCACCACCTAAAAGCTGTATTGCCCCAATTTTTCTGATAAGAAGCATCTGAGATGCTCATTGTACGCATAGCACCCTGGGTCCTATCTTAAGCTCACTCAATCTCCAGGGAGAGAATCTGGGAATTAGTAAGGTTAATAAATGCTCCCAAGAGATTCTTATCTTTAGGGGAATTTGGGAAACTATGGCCTAAAAAAAGTTCTCTACTGCTTGAAACTGGTACCAGGTTTGGGGATCAGAGAGAGAGGAGAGCAGCAATTCAAACTGGCAACGTTCATGCCACTGCCTTTCCCAAGAGATCCTTAGGCCTTCAAACAGAGGTTCCACCAGCAAAGAGCCCAGGAGAATCCTGGGGGTCAAGGTTTGCTTATGCAAACCTAATTAAATTCATCATAGAAACATTTTACACAATCCTCTGAGATAACACCAAGGTTTCTACATCTAGAGTTACACAGAAAACTTTGTTTTCATTAAAACCAAAATCAAGACCCAAGACAAAAAATACACAAGAGTTCTGGAAGGAAATGCTTCATATGGAGGTATAGTTGATGAAGTGACCCCACTAGTCTTCTACCTCCTTCCTGTCTAATTATATTTCCAGTGCCTGGGCACAGACCCCAGGTGCATGATGAGGTAACATCTTCAATGAATGCAGTAGATTCCAGCCAGATTGGTGGCCACTAAATGTTTATTTCCTCCTGGGTCTTTTCTGATTGGGATATGGTGGGCTTTCAATTAAAAGACATATTCTGTTATTCCCCTGTAGCCTTACTATTCAAAGCGAACATTAGCAGCACTTGAATAGTTGGTTAGAAATGCAAAATCTCAGGTCTGATGCAGACCCTCCCTCTGATTTATTTTATTTATTTATTTTTAGTGATTCTTTTTTTTTTTTAATTGTTATTTATGTCTTTTACATTTTGTATTCCCCTTGGGCAGCCCACCACCAATTCACCCGTGATCCATCTCCATGGTCCCCTGTATTCTCCTCTCTTCCATTTTGTGCCCTTATCCTTCCCCCCCCGCCACCGCTGAGTGTCTCTCTCCCACCCGGCCTCCCTATAGTCCTGTTATAAGTGAAACCATTCGATATTTTTCTTTTTCTTTCTGGCTTATTTCACTGTGTATGATTCCCTCTAATTCCATCCATGTCACTGCAAATTGCATGTGTTTATCTTCTTTCCATGATGAATAGTATTCCATTGTGTATATGTACCACATCTTCTTGATCTAATCATCTATTTTTGGACATCTGGGTTGCTTCCATACCTTTGCTATTGTGAATAGTGCCGCAATGAACATATGGGTGCATGTATCCTTTCGGATTAGTGTGTCCTTTGGGTAAATTACCAAAAGTGGTATTGCTGGGTCGTATGGGAGCTCCATGTTTAGCAGTCTGAGGAATCGCCATACAGCTTTCCATAGTGGTTGGACCAGTTCACATTCCCACCAGCAGTGTAGAAGAGTTCCTTTTTCTCCACATCCTCTCCAGCATTTGTTGTTGCCTGTATTTTTAATGTGTGCCATCCTCTCAGGTGTGAAGACCCTCTGATTTAAAAAATCAGAGGCTATTCAAATGCATATTCAAATATAGGCTATTCAAATGCATATTAAAATTTGAGAACTACTATAGAATACTATAGAATAGAGAACCACTATAGAATAGCCACCTATAGTGGCTGTCAACCATTATCTGCTCCAAACATTAGAGGGATCTTTCAGATCTTTCACAGTCCTACGTGAATTAGTGATGCTTGTAACTTTACAGCTGGGAAGAAAGATGATTGGATGACGCCCTGCTCCCCAGGGAATTAATCTCTCCTAGTCCTTATTTCTTTCTCAAATTACATTACTCAGAAACCCAAAGTGGGACATCCATCTGTGGAATGCCTTCAGGTCAGATTGCCACCTAGATTCCCTAACACATAGGATAAGGACTTTTGGTAGTTAAATGAGATTAAAGTACTTAGCTCAATAGCTGAGCATAAAAAGTATTCAATAAACCATAACAGACCCTGCATTTTCTTTTTTTTATTATATTATCCCTAAGTGTTAACTAGGAGAGATCCAATTCTGAGACTGAAGATACCATATGCAGCTCTTAAATTTAATTAAAATCGAGCTCTTCCAATAAGCTGCCTTAGGTGATCTCTAAAAATCGCTTGACCCAGAAAACCCTACAAAGCCAAGCAAATCAAGGGATTCAAATCTTCATGATCATTTTATGAATCATGAAACTGTCCAGGCCCTCAAAGGCATGCATATCCAAAGCATCTGAAGGCTGTTGCTGCTAAAGCGGTGCATGCCAGCCCGTTGCCACAGTGGTGGAGTCGGCAGGTGTGCCCAGGCCAAACAGTGGGGCTGGATGCAGAAGCAGGTGGCCCAAAGAGTGCTGA
This sequence comes from Scalopus aquaticus, assembly GCA_004024925.1. Classification (NCBI taxonomy): domain Eukaryota; kingdom Metazoa; phylum Chordata; class Mammalia; order Eulipotyphla; family Talpidae; genus Scalopus; species Scalopus aquaticus. The sequence goes on along the minus strand of PVIJ01001004.1, from coordinate 179,016 downwards.
ACTTTTACTGCTTAAAAATGCAGAGAGTAATGCTGAACTTAAGGGTTTAGATGTAGCTTCTCTAGTCACTGAGCGCACACAGGTGAACAAAGCCCCCCAGATGCATGGTAGAACTTAAGAGCTAGCGGTCGGATAAACCCACACAAGAGCTCTCCACCTACATAGAGATGGTCCTTATTTAAAAAGAGCTGACTGTTCCTAAACCAGAAGAGGCGGCTGCACAGAAGAAGAGGCTATCCCAGAAGAAACTGAAAAAAGAAAAACTTAGGCCACGGAATAAGCTCAACATAAAATAAATGGAAATAAAATGAAAAAAATAAAAAGTCAGTCCCTCAGTCACACCAATCTACATTTCAAGTGCTCAATTGCCACATGTGGCTGGAAGCTACCACAGGTACACATTTCCTGCATCACAGAAAGAACTGTCTATTGAACAATTCTAGTCCAGAGGCCTCTGGAATGTCAAATGGCCCCTGTGGAATTTGTTCTGCTTTGGCTGCAGATTTAAAAAAGGGACTTTCATGGGGACAAAGGTTTACATGACCTTTTCTAATTGAGGGTGAGGAGGAGAGGGGTTGATGACTGCCACCCTTGGAAATCAAAATCCCAGCAAGGATTTCCAATAACTTGGAGGCTCAGAGAATCAGAAAAATACCAAAAAGCAGCCCCAAATATGAAAAATTTTAAAACTTTATTCTTTTTACCTTTTTTTTTGCAGTGGTCTTTAGAAGGGAAAGGACCTATGAGTTCAACTATTTTTCAGCAATGAAATGAGTGGGGGAGGGAGGTGATGGTAAGTGGTACTGAAGTGGGTGGGCAGAAGGAGCCCTAGGGGCCCTGAGCATGAAAAGAGTAAAGTTCAGGGTGTCAAGTGGGCCCAAGGGACCATGTGGCTGGACAGGAGAGGCTTATGTGCAGCTTCTAGCACACACTTGTGCATTCCTGCCTCAGCATTTGCTCACACCAGCTCCCTGCCTAAAATGCCTGACATTCTCCCTTACTATTAACTTATAACATCTTACCAGATGCCTGTAACTGCCAGATGCTATGAACACAAGGTCAGTCACAGATAGAGGTGTGGACAGTCATTAAGACGGTCTGTTTGGCTAGACCTCTATTTGGAAAAAAAGGGCAGAAAAACAAATTCTTGATAATTTATCAGTACACAAATAAAACCATGCAAATATTAGAAAAAGATACAGAAAACATTACAATCTGGGGTAGTGCAGACTTCTTGAAGAAGACAAAATGCAAAAGCTGTAAGGGAAAAGACTGACAATACTGACTTCCTCAAAATTTAGGTCTCAACTTCCTAGAGAATTTAAATTTGTTAATACCCTGTTTAACAAAGAATTATCACCTAAGTTAGGATAAACGACACCCTGACAGTTTATTAAAATAGGTTCCAGACAACATTATTAAGGCCATACATAACACACCCACAGCTAACATAGCACACAATGGTAAAAAACTGTAAGCTTATACTCTCAGGTACAAGACAAGGATGCCCACTCTCACCACCACTACTCAACAGAGTATTGGAAGTCCCAGCTACAGCAACTAGGCAAGAGGAGAAAATAAAAGGAATCCAACTTGGAAAGGAAAAAGTAAAACTCACTATTTTCATATGACATGATAATAAACATAGAAAATCCTAAAGACGCCACTAAAAAAACAATTAGAGACAATCTGCTACCAGAAGGGGAAGGTGGAAGCAATGTGGGGGACGGTGCAGTGGGGCTATGGTGGAGGGTTATCAGGGCCTTCCTGGCGGGTGTGGGTGATAACATATACTTGCAGAGGTGTGAACCTACAGCCCTAAAAACATATATAGTGTTGTAAACCAACATTACTTTAATAAATGTAATTAAAAAATGTTCTGGGAAAATAGTCACAACATACAAAATAAAGAACCAAGACTCATGATGTTTAACTATTCAAACCATTAAGAGAAAGGCAAAATAAACTATATGCTACAAACATCTTACAGATCATTATATCAATTTTGCTTTTAGTTTTTTGGGTTTTTTTTTCATAGAAGAACTGGGGTGTAGGCCACAGGTGCAGGGGGTGAGAGGATTCACCAGAGACAGAGTGGGTTGAAGAACAGGCATATTTACTGAAATAACTGCTGAGGGGAGCAGTAGGCGAGACAGGAGAGGTCTGCTGCACCATATGTGGGTTAGCTCTCTGGCTGGGGATCAAACTTAGGCTGCCCCGGTGATAGTGTGATAGTGTTGAGACTTAATCCTAGGCCACCAGGGAAGCCCCAGTTTTGCTTTTATTTTTTTTTCTAAGATTTATCTATTTATGCATATAAGCTGGGGTACAGACCAGAGGTGTGGGGTGGCGAGAGGGTTCACCAGAGACGGAGTGGGGAGCAGAACAGGCAGATCGACGGAAACACACCGCTAAGGGGAGCAGCGGGCAAGGCAGGAAAGGTCTGCCGTGCCATGTGGGAATCTCCCTGGCTGTGCATTGAACTCGCGTCGCCTCTGCCAACAGCTCCACAGCGCAGCGCCTATCCGCTGTGTCACCGGGGAGGCTCCCAGTTTTGCTTTTAATATGAGGTAGTTTTATATAAATGTAGGAGGAAACCTTCAAAATATAAAGCCAAGTGATGAGAAATATAATATGATGCCATTTAGGAAAAACAAAAAAAAATCTCCCAAAACTAGATAGGAAAAGAAAGACCTTGAAAAATACATCAAACTGATAAAGGGGACATCTGAGAGAGGAGTAGAATTGGAGGTGGGGGGAAGAGGCAGGATTTTCACTTTAACAGTTTTGTGTAAAAATTTTGCAGATTATATTACTTTTGTAATCAAAAATGAAGAACCAAATGAAATATGTAAACATTGACCAGAACATTTTTTTGAGAGACATAAAAGTTACTTTGTGGACAACTGGGGAAATCTGAATATGTTTATCAGATATTATCATTGTGGTTATTTTTAGGAGTTGCTTGCTGAATATTTTGGGTAAAGTATCAAGAAGTCTTCGGCTTTCAAACGGGAAAGAAGAAAAAGAAAAAAAGGAGGGTGGGAAGGGGAGATGGCAATAGAAGGAGAGGGAATACAAATGGAAGAAGAGGAAAGAAGGAAAAGAAAAAAGAAATGTAAAATCCAAATGATAAAGTGTTAATCATTGGTGAATGTAGGCGAATTGTAGTACACTGTGATACAGTCAGTGCATTGAAGGTAGGTGTTCGATGCACTATTCTTCTAACTTGGAGGGAAGGCAGGTGGGATGGACAGAGGGAAGGCAAAACAAAACACCACCACCACTCCTTTGACCTCTTATAAGACTTAGTCATGTCACTCATTTTACTAGTGATCACCTCTGAGAATGGTGGGGTTTTTTTTCCCCTATAAGATTCTGTAAGGTGGCGGGATCTTTCAATTCTTTGCCGCCACCACCCCCATCCCCCAACATGATGCCCAACACAAAGCAGGCAGCGAGAGGCAGTATGGGCAGAAAGTGACTCCACGTAGGCTGAGAAATGTGTCACATTCACCTGCGGGGCTGGCAGATACAAAACCAGGGCTTGAAGTTGCCACACTGGTTCTCAGAGAAGGGTGTCTCCTGCTGCCCCAGGCTGGCTGCAGCAGGGAGTCACCCAGGCCTGGAGTCAGGTCTTTCCAGTGGACTGCTCAACCTGCTACAGTCTGAGGGCACTGTCAGAAACTGCCTAACGTGGTCCTCCCTGGTGGCGCAGTGGTTAAGCGCTGCACTGTGGAGCTGTCAGCAGCGGAGACGCAAGTTCAACGCCCAGCCGGAGAGATTCCCACATGGCATGGCAGACCGCTCCTGCCTCGCCCACTGCTCCCCTCAGCAGTGTATTTCTGTCGATCTGCCTGTTCTGCTCCCCACTCTGTCTCTGGTGAACCCTCTTGCCACTCCATGCCTCTGGCCTGTACGCCAGCTTGTATGCATAAATAAATAAATCTTTAAAAAAAAAAAAAAAGAAACCTACTTCCACTTAAAAAAAAAAAAAAAGAAACTGCCTAACGTGTTCAGGTTGATACTTTGTAAACTACAAAGTGGTAGAAGAGTAGAGAGCCCTATTAACCCTTTCTCTTTTGATCCTTACAAGGATCCTAGGAGATAGGCACTTGACAGATGAAGAAAGAGGCTCAGGCGCCAAGGACACACACGCCAACATACCTGTTTCAGTCTTGCTCTGGACTACATCTCTCCACACTGTGAGATCACCACAGGCAGCTTAGGCTTATTGTTGGGGCCCGTAGGAACATTCTAGGAGAGAAAGCACAGTGGAGACTCATTCAAAGACAGTGTGCATGTACTAATTCCTGCCAGCTCTTTGCTAAGGAATAAGGACTCAGCAACTGCTCTGATAATAGCAAACAGATAAAGCATACACTGCAGAACAAAGAGCAAATGTACACTTAAGCAGTATTGTATCTATGATGCATAACAATGTAAAAAGTTGTAAGAGTATGCAGGGAAGAGGAAGCAACTCAATTGCTATTTGGAGGTTAGGGAAGGATTTATTGCAGAGGGGAGTTTGAGCTAGTAGTAGAAAGATGAATGAGATCCCATCTGGAGGAAAAGAAAGGAGATCTCAGTAGAGGAAAGAACATGAGCAAAGAAAGGCTCAGAGGTAGGAGAAAGCTAGAGGCAGGGATATATATGATATACTTAGAGAAAAGACAGTAGCCTGATACAACAGGAACACAGAGAAAGCAGTGGTAGGAAAAGGGGCCATGGTGAGGTTAGCAGGGACCAGATCACAAAGGATCCTGAAAGCAATGCTGAAGCAGATTTTATCAAGTAGGAAAAGGACAAGAGAGATCAACCTCCCATGCTAGAGAGGTTCTTATGGGCCAAGAAAACACGGGAGGCATGAGGGCTGTCCTCTTTTCCTTCCATGTCACTAGCGGCAATGAAGACTGGGCCGAACTCACCATTCTCTAGCTGACGATAGGTAGTACTAGACCAGAGTGGCAACAAAACGGACTCACCTCAATCTTTCTCATAACTAGAAGTCCATCGATGATTTTTCCTGCAAAAAGCATATGAGCTGGATTTTACTATGCTCACTTGCATAACATGTTCTAGCTTCCACTGCCCATCTGTAGCCATTAATTCATTTGAACCTCATACTAACATAAGGATATTGACTAAGTGGATGTTGTTTTGGAGGTGTAACAAAGTTGGGGCTCAAGCCTAGGTCTGGGAGATTGCAAAGCCCCACCACACCATGCTGCATGTGGGAGGCATTTCTTAAGTGTCACTGTCTGGGTTTATCCCCTCAGACAAACATATCACCCTAGTGGTTCTGCTGCTCTAGACTGTATCTCCCCACACTGTGAGGTCAGTGGCCCCTGCGTCCTTTCCTCTAGTTCTCGAACACTACTTCCACCCTCCCCACTACTACTCAGGGCAGTGGACAAGTCGAGCACTCTTGTTACAGGACTCTCTGGCTTTTCTGAAGTCTCATGGGGTGAATGGAGCCTGGACTATGGGACACAGTAGGACTCACCAAACACTACGTGTTTCCCATCCAACCAATCACACTTAGAACAGGTGATGAAGAACTGGCAGCCATTTGTACTGGGACCACTGTTTGCCTGAGAGAAAACAAACATACATGCAGTGAATTCTATTGGCCACGCTAGCCAAAGGGCAAGATTCCCGAAAGAATTTCCAAACTTTCTATCAGCAAACTTGACTAAACATCTACTAAGTCAGGACCTGAGTGAGGCCCCAATGACACAGAGGTAAACAGGACACACAATCTCTACCCTCAAGGAACAAGATCCTTGAATAAATGTACATTTCCACTACAGTATGAATTTTTATAATGGAAATAATTGTTTATGGGACCTGATTTGCTGTTTGGTCCAATACTAGTTGTAGCTGGATTATAGCTAGCAACCAGGGGAGAAAAGGTCTGTCGCCTATGCCAAAAGCTGTTTTGTCTGAATGGTTTTGCATTGTATCATAACAATAGCAACAAATTTTTTAAAGAATAAATAGTGTCTTTGGGACAAAATAGATGGAACTTGAAGTGACTGTATTAAGTAAAATAAATCAGATGGTTTCACTCATATGTGGAATATAAATAAGCAAAAAGCATACACTGACAAGACACAGCAAAGACAAACTTTGGGCTTAGTGAAAAAATTTACAGAGGGGAGTGGGGAGGGAAAAGGGGGTGGAGGAGGGAAGTAGAAGGGGTCAGCATGGTGGTTCAGTGGAGGCTAACTGGAACATGTTCACATGTGCAAGAATGAAAGTGTATACCTAAGTTAAAGCACTAAAATATATTTTTAAAAATTTAAGAATTTACAAGAAAAAAGACTACATTTAATCAAAGGTGTTTGCTTTTAACAGCTACACCTCAAATCCTTTATTACTGAATTTTGCAGGAAAAACTATTATTTTCAATTGAGAATCTGAAAATATCTGGTTATATCCCTTCTTTCTCTCCCTTAAAATTGTTTTTATATCATTATACTTAATAATGCATTACAAGAGGACAGGCTATGATTACAATGCATAAGATATATAGAGATATTTGACCTTCTTAGGAAGTAAACATCTGTTCGTTATATACTGACATCCCCAAAGTACCTTTAATATGCTAAATCCAGACTTTTGTCTACCAACCAACCCAAGTTAAGTTTCAGCAGCATGACCAAGAGCATTTGTGTAACTATGTGAATACTGTATTGTACACTTCCCTTATTTTGGGATAAAAATGAGTAGAAAACAAAAGTTCTAGTACTATTAAAAGCACAGGTCTCCTAAAATTAATCTACTGAAGCAAAACCAGAAACTATTAGATTACCACTAGCCTTAATCGGTAGATTTAAATTGGTTGCTTCTGTGTCCAACTGTGAAGGAATCAAAATAAAAATGGATGAGGGACATTAAAGACACTGTCTAGGGTGAGCTCTAATTAGAGATTTGGTTTTATACTTTAAAAATCCCTAGTGTAAGATGGGACAGTTTTCATTTCTGTACATGTATTCTGGAACATTTCATATGTGAAAGGGACTGCCTGAGCCAAAGCAGACCATTGTCTACTTCCAAAGTAACACTGGGAAGGCCAACTTTGGAAGGACAAAGAGAGTTCTCAGGGTCCCAATTCATCCATTCTACCCATCTAATCTACCTAGCTGCTCAATGTATAAACATTTATTTTAAGCAGGCAGGAAATTAGTTCTACATCATGTTTCTCTAGTAGTTTACTGGTTATGAGAATACGCTCCGAGCCAGACATCCTTCTAATACTATTAAGGACAACTTCCACTGATGCTACATAGGCCTTGGTTCGGTCATATAACCTCTCTGTGCCTCAGTTCTGTCATCTGTACCTCAGTCTCATTTGTACCTATCTTAAAGGGATGTTAAGAGGCTTAAAATCAATTAATGCAAATAAGGTGCTTGCTAAGTAAATGTCAATAAATGTTAGCCACTATTCTGATTATCTTTTACTCATTCAGCAACACCCACCCAATACTTTTCTATGCTAGGTAATACGATCTAGAGATCTATGAGACCAAGTCCCTGCCCTTGAGGAATTTATGACTCAGTGCAGGATAGAAACAAAAACAACTAAGTCACCGGGAATGGGACAGCACAACTTAACCACTGTCAGTCTGAGGGGAGCAGACACTCCAAGGCTTCCTTCCATTTGTTTTTTTGGCTCCTTCTTAGATGCTCGCATACTGGTATGCCTAGAGGGGTTCTGGTCCTATTGGGGAAGATCCCAAACCAACAAAACCTCTTCTGCACCCTTTACCTGCACTTCCTCAGGCTGGCTTGTACCTTTTTGTGCCTTGTTAGTCTCACCCAATTTTTATGGAAGCCTCCTTACTGGCTTCTTTGCCGAGTCTCTCAATTCCCACCTGCCATTTACATGGCAGCCAAGGTGCTTGCTTTCGTGCTTACGGAGTTGATCAACCCTGCTAAAAAGTGTATGGCGCTCTTTAATCTATGAAAGAAGGGCCACATTTTTCCCATTTTTATTTACATATTTTTACATCATTGTTCTTTTTTTTTTTTTTTTGTACAATGGTAGATTTCTCATCTCAGGGGTAATCTCCTTAAAATTACCATGAAGACACCCGTGAACCATCACCACAGACTCACGCTTTATGGGTCGTTCTCTCCCCCATGCACATCTTACATTCTCATCGCCTTCCTTGTCTGTCCCTTGAACATGCCACCCTGCTCACATTCTTTGCTCACATACCTTTGCCTATTGCTGTTTGCTCGACTTGAAATGCGAACTGGTATGGAACTCCTTCATGAACTCAAATGTCCCCTCCTCTCTGAAGCCTTGCCCAACCCCTCTAAGCAATTATTCTCATTCCTTCAGCACTTTCACATACACTGAGTCACCCTCATCATAATACACTGATGTCAGGGGTTATACCACCCTGGACTTGTTATTCTGCATGTGCGATTCCCCCACTAGATGTTAAGTGTCAAGAGGGCAGGGATCAGGTCTATATCCTTATGCCTTACCACGAGGCACGGAACACAGTGGACATGAACTGATCTTTACTTGGTGATTACCTGAATAGAAGAGCAGGTGAGTAGGACAGAAAATGTGCACGTAAATCCTGGGTCTGTGCGAGTGAGAGCTGGGACTGACAGAAAGAAAGGAAGGGAGAGTTTTAGAGAACGAGAGGGAAGCCAGGAGGAGGGTAAAGGGAAATGAGGAGTGAAGGATGAGTAATGGGGAGTGCGGGGGAATGCACATACGTGAGCAGAGATTGAGTAGGTGAGGGGGTTTAGTGAGGTGGGCAGGCGCACTGCAAAGAGGAGACATGTAAGTGGGAATCACACATGGGGAGGGATAAGGGAGTCGAGTGAATAAGGAGTGGTGAGTGAGCAGAGAGGGCAACCAGCCAGGAGATAGTGTGACTGGCACTGGCAGGGGCCTAGTGATGAGCAAGTGAACACTGGGTCTTTAAAACACCCCTCGCAGCATCTGAGCAAGGCTGAATGTCGAGCCATATTTCCCGGCTCAAATGAAGGTAAGAGAACACACATCAGAGTTCAATTTTGAGTCCAGTCCAACAAAATCAAACCAGATTGAAGGAGGTGAGCATGGTAGAGGCGAGTCCTAGACCAAGCATTGCTTCCATCCCAAAAGACAGCACTGGCCCTCAAGAGGCGCCCAGACACCAGCAATAAATCTAACCCAAAGCCCCAATTGAGCCTCACTTACCATGGAAAGAAGGCCTGGAGCTGAATGTCTAAGTTTAAAATTTTCATCTGCAAATGGTCCCCGGTAAATACTGGCGACTCCGGTTCCATCTCCCTGAGTAAAAAGAAGAGTGTGAGCAAGTACTGGGTGCCCTGAAGCCTGAAGAGGAAAAAAAAAAAATCACTGTTGCACCTGAAGCCTTGCTTTTTAAAAAGTCTACTCTTCCTCTTGCTGGTCACACTGGGAAACACACCTCTTTGACCCTATCTTGCAATCAAAGCAAGTAGCAGTTAAGGAACCTGCAGCCACAAATTGGCCAGAGCATCTCACAGACTGGGTAAACAGGTCATAGCTGGATCTAAAGAAAAACATGCTAAGACACAGGCAAAATAAGGAACAACAGTACAGTGATCTCATACATTATTCTTGCCATCACCAAAGACTCGCAAGCCTACCAGTTATATACAAATATACACTTAACCAACAACTGCCGCACCTCCCCACACTCTGAGGACGAGTAGTTCTTAGGTATCACACTCCTGGACAAAGGTGTTCCAGGGGAGGACACCAAACTCATGAAGGGCCAATTAGAGCTCCTTCTCTGTTGATTGTGAAGAGGGTTAGATGCTCTCTGAGGTTGAACTTGTATTGACTAAACCTGGAAGCTGGAGGTGACTACCTTCTGCAAGGCAGACCAGGGGACAGAAAGCGAACACAGGTGTGTAGAGAGCACCACAGAAACAGAGAAAGGACTGCACTGAGTCAAACTAAGTAAACAAGAGGAGAAAGGACATTATTTCTCAGATGCAAGAAGATTGCACCATACCAACCAAGTGATATTAATAAAAAAGCATGAATGGAAGTGGGTAAGGATAAAAGTAGGTTTAAGAAAAGAAAAGTGTACTTTATTCAGCACCCTCTAAGGTCAGGGAAAGGAGAGGAATTTTAATGGGCATAGTCATAAGAAAGACATACTTAATAGTGAAGGACTATTCTATAGGTTCTTCCAGCAAATACAGGAAACACCTCTCCAGAATATCTACCTCTCTTGTTCTGATTCCTTGCTGGGTAATCAACTTCACAGCTTTCTAGGCACTAATTTCCAAAGTGGAAGGGGAAAATAAGCATAAGCATTTAGCTTACTAGAAAGGGACTTACTATCATTTAGAAAAACAAGTTGCATTTAATTTCTGGCTATGTTTCATGTGACTAATTAATTTCTGTCATGGATGCTCTATAGTGAGCGAGGCTAGGAAAGTGCAGTTTCCAGCCCTAAAAGGCTGAGATTTGGATCATGGATGTTAATGACTCAACCAAAAGGCTGACTGACATCTGTGATTCAGTGGTAAAGCAAGTAGCCAGCACCACTAAATGATATCTCCATTTCCATCTCCTCCCCACTTCTAACTTGCTATAGTTCTCAAATCTTAAGACTGGGTCCTTATAATAAAAATAACAGCAGCAGCAATAACAAGGAAAAACAAATGTATAGGTCTTTCATAGCAAAGAACAGTACTTACGTTAACAAAATCTCCACCCTGAATCATGAAATCCTTTATGACTCTGAAACAGAGAACAAAGAATACTGAGAGATGATTCTGTGGTTTGGTAAAATATTGATTAGTCACTGGAATTAACACTGATTTCAAAATACAACACTAATTGCTTTGGTATTTAATAAACCTTCAAATCAATTGTTGAGCTCAGAAAAACATTCTCAAGATCTAAGAATTACCCTGCAGTTTTATTTTCCTTCACAGAACCAAATCTCCCAAGGAAGTAATTTTAAAAGCCCCCAGGATGGCTCACCTGTGGAAGGTGCTCCCTTTGTATCCTATCGGAACCCCATCTTTTCTGTAACCAAAAAAAAAAGAGACTTGGAATGATGACAGGTTCACAGGCCTTTTCAGTTTACCACACATCGGAGCCAAAGGGACTCTCCTAAAGACAGTCAGTAAAGGTAAATGAACTGAGGATAGACTGTAGGGGCATTATCTTCCATTAGTGTCACCAGCAATCATTCCAGGCCTGCCAGTGGTTCCCCAACACCCTCACTGCAGCCCAGGACACCCCTTAGAAGCAAGCAGAGAAGTCAACCAAGTCTGAGACTAACCTGAATTCTCCAGTGCAGAACTGCCTGAAAGGGAAAAAGAGTGAAAATTCGGTCACCATGACATCACAGTTGCAAATGTCCCTAATCTCGGGAGGGAGATGACACTTAAGAGAGTGGAGCCAGCGAACCTAGGAACCGGGTCAGATATTCAGACACCGAGGCATACAGATTGTTAACAACATAAAACGACACGAAAACAATCAAAACGGCGACTGTTCACATAGTGCAATAACCAGAGGGATCAGATCTCAACGTTAGCGAGTGGACGGACAGGGGCAGGGGGGCAGATGCTCAGATTGGGTTAATCTGGCAGAGCGGGGGCATCTCCTTACCTAAAGTTCTCGGCCGTCTTGGGTACGACGTCTGCAAAGAGCTCTATCTTCATGCGACCAACTTCCTGCAAGGGTCGGGAGACGGTCAGTAAGCCCAGTCCAAAGCCGTGACGGCCTCACCAGCAGGGAAGCAGGAATGGCTGACTCTTCCCTCCCCGGTGCCCCTTGGTCTCTCCCACCTCCACCTCCACAATCTATCCGTCCAGTCCCTCCACGAGTAGGGCTCGAGGATGGGCAGGGCTCCTCTTCTTCCTCCTCCTACCTGCGCCCACGCCCGCCAAGTGGGTAAATTCGGATCCAATTTCACTTTCTGGCTTCCCAAGCCCGTTATCCCCAAGTGGAGGAGTTCTGCCTGCTGGGCGCCGTGCAATTTCTCTGTGGCGCAGGGCCGGGAGGCTGCCCCAACCTCACCTGGCCGCCAATGCTGACATCAAAGAACACCACGGGGTTGACTGGGCTTGAATTTGCCACCGCCATAGCACCGACCCGGAAGCAGAAGCCAGGAGCGCGGGCTTCCGGTGAGCCTAATCCCAGTTCAACTCGTTGCATTTCCAGCGCAGGCGCAGAAAGAGAAGCCCGAGGCCGGCCCCTAAGCCCCGCCCCTGCCGCGCATCACGCCGAGGTTCCCGAGCGGAGACTGGGGTGTTCCGACCCGGCTTGGGCTTCATACCGCGTGCCACCGAGGCGACTGCAAGCTATTAGTTAGCTTGCTGCCTCCTAGATGGAGGAAAGTCTTGGCATTTTTTGCTGAAGGTCGGCTGGCATCCTACTCACATGGCTACAATAAGTGCAGTACAAATTATTCTCGCGTGGACGGGGGGTGGAGACTAGCGGGAGTGGACTGGGCAGTTTCCAGGGTCATTATAGGTCTTCGCAGCCAAGAAGTCTGAACTATACCATGGTGCTGTGAGCCTCACCAAGGCAGGAACTCTGCTCCTTCTCAGTACTTAGAACCCTGCGTGTCAGGGCCTCCCTGGTGGTCAAGGGGTTATGTTTCAGCATCATGAAGCTGGCCGCATGCACACAGCCGCTGCAGCAAGCGTTAGAGCCGGAACCAGGGAGCTGACCCACATGGAGGCCTTGCCGGCTGCTCCCCTCAGCAGTGTATTTCAGTTAATCTGCCTGTTCTGCTCCCCACTCTTCCTCTGGTGAATCCTCTCACCCCCACCTACACCCTGCTCTTGTATGCATAAATAAATAAATCTTAAAAAAAAGACCCCGCATATAAGCATTGCTCAGTAAATACAATACTTACACCTTCCTTGTAAGTCAGAACACTAGAATTTGTTTCAGTCCTGCCACAAGCTTACACTTTTGTCACCCAAATTCATTTCTCACAGAGCAGCTAGAGCTTTTAAAATAAATCTGGCTAGAAATCACTCTAGGTTTCCATATTTAGGATACAATCCAATTCTTTACATACAAAGGCCCACAGTACATTATCTGTACTGTGGCTGACCTTGTGTCACCCTTGGTTACTGTCCTGACCTTTCTGTTCCTGGCAGTCGGGGGATTCATCTGTCTTCAGGCTTTGGTACTAGCTGTTAACAGTCTTTAATATTCTTCCAGATGCCAACCTGGGGCAAGAGTGCTCCTAGACAGGTTCAATGAACTGAATGAAGATGGGTGACTCTGGAGTAAGACTTGGAGTCAGAGATTGTATTTAATATATTTCAGATATTCTTGAATAATCCTTTCAAAGTTCAGTGATCCGAGGAAGCAAGAATTACACATAAAAATAAATAAATGTGTCTTAAAATTTCTACTTTTCCCTCTCCTCTTAGTCTCCCTTCTCTATCCCCAACTAAAGATAAAGAAGGAAGAGGAGGGGCCTCCCTGGTGGCGCAACTGGCTAAGAACAGCACTGTGAGGCTGTCCAGAGCCGCTGCAGCTAGGGTTTGATACCCAGCCTGGGAGGTTCCCACATGGCACGGCAAACCTCTCCTGCCTTGACCGCTCCACCCCTCAGCAGTGTATGTCATTCAGTCTGCCTGTTCTGCTCCCCACTCTGTCTCTGGTGACTCCTCTCATCACCCCACACCTCTGGCCTATACCCCAGCTTGTATGCATACATAGATAAATTAAAAAGGAAAAAAAAGAAAAGAGGAGGAGAATAAGAAGGGAAAGGAGAAAGAGGCTAAGGAGACTTCAGCTTTCAGGAGCCATCAGAGTTTTTACCAACTACTTTAGAATAACTTTTTAGATTAATAATATCCAATCATGAAGTTATAGAAAGACTAGTGTACTCATCAACTGCTGGTGAAGAAAAAAAAGATGCTCAACATTGCCCTTCATGGAGCAGTTACTAAGGGTCAAGCACACTTTCATTACATTTGGTCCTCACTATCTTGTGCTACAGGAACTTGTCCTCATTTTATGCTTCAAGAAAGAGGCTTAAAGAGCTGGACTATGGAAACAGTACATTGACACAAACTTTTTAAAAAAGCAACATAACAAGTGATACACAAAAACTGTGCAAACATTTATGTCCTTTGACCAATGACACCAGTCTTGTTCATTTGTTTTCTGAAGCAACTCAAGAAAAGAGCCACATTCTCCAAGACTTTCTCCAAGCAGAATCAACTGAAATGTCAAACAACAGGAGAATTTACAGAACATTAACATGATAGAATAGAACTTGGTCATTGAATAGTTATAAAGACTATTAAAATATGGGGAAATTAAAAATCACAGTTTGAAAATGAATATACAATTAATTTTGAATAAAAACCAAAAGGAGTAACTTCAAAATGAAAGTAATTGTGTTAAGAATGTAGGATTATAGAGTTCTTTTTTAAAGTATTTGCTTTAATGTGATTTCATTGTTTTTACTTCAGAAATAAATAGGAAAGTACCCATGATAAAAAGAAAGAATGCTGAATTAGCCATATCTGTGCTCTGCTGAATGGGAAACTTTATTAAATCGTTGAACTTAAGTTACTATATTAGTCAACACACAGCATTTGAGGATAGCAAACAAACTTGAGAAATCCATTTTCACAACTGGTTGAATTAATTTATCAGCAAGTTTGAAGACTCCACGTTGATGTCCAGAGAGGGCAGCAGGATCTCGTCCATGTCGTGTTCCACCTCTTGTTCCACGCCCAAACTTTAAGTTAGCAGATCTGAGCAGTCTGGTGTTAGACACCAGTGATTTTATAGTTCTGACTTTTGGTCTTATTCGTGGATGTTGTGTGTCATTTTAAGCGAAGCCACATTTATATATCCAATTTCAGAATTCTGTGAACATGAACGAGACTCAGGGGAACTGGAGTTGGCCACTACTGCTTCCGACTTACATTCTCTAATCTCTTGAATACTTGGAACTGACGCTATCAAGTCTATTCCTGAAAAACTAAAAAAGACCATGTGTGAAGGCTTTGTGTAAATAGAATCTCTGAGTGGCACTTTGGGGTAACAGATGCCATCAGTGGGATTTCAGTTTTTCACAACTGTCAAACACCAAGAAAAAACAAATAAAATTTATCTTAAACTTATGTTTATGGACTATTTTCTACCTTAAGTCAGGATTCTGTGATGTGTGAAGGTGACAGTGACAAGGAGAGAAAGAATTGGAAGATGATTCAAATAATAAATATACAGAAAATTACCCCCTATGCTTTGCTTTCTCAAGCCAGCAGCTTGGGACTACTGAGGCAGGCAGGATGTGAGGCAATCAAATAAATGATGGTCGTTACTAACCTGGCGTTTGGTAAGTGCAAGATTTTACTCAATACTTCAAATTCAGGGATGTCACTAATTATTGTTTCCTGAAAGAAAAGAAAGAAGAAACATTACAAATTATGACAAACTACTAGCACTCTGATCCTAGAACTTATACTTGATATATCTATATATATATATATTTTTTTTTTTTGGTTAAAAAATGTGATCCCCTTATACTTGTTAGAATGACTATCATCAAAAAGACAAGAGTTAAGTGAAATAAATCAGGTGAAGGACAAGCACTGATGGTTTCATTTATACGTGGAATATAGAGGAACAAAACAAAGCGTGAGACAGAACCAAATCAAACAAACTATAGAAATCCCACCATGGAATTGAGGTTACAAGGGGTGGGGAGACAGACTGGGGAGGGGCACAATGAGCTATCGTGGAAGACTGTGGGTACCTGGGTAGTGGGGGTGGCGTGGTGACATGCATCTGAGGTGTGATCCTATGCCTATGGATCATACACAGTGTTGTAAACCAATGTTATTGCAAGTAAAAAAAAATAAAATTTAAATGCGAATTCTGTTTCCAGACTGCAACATAGAGAGGAAAACAAACAAAGGTGAGATAACTGGAGGGATATGAAGAAAGGGAACCCTTATCTACTACTGGTGGAATGTAAATTGGCCCAGTCAATTGGAGATTTATCAAAAAGTTAAAAATAGAATTAACATATTCTCACAATCCCACTTCTAGGTATATCTAAAGGAAAGAAAATCACTATCCTAGAGAGATACCTGCATTCCATATTCATTGCAATATGATTTACAATAACTGAGACACGGAAGCAACCTAAGTGTCCACCAGTGGATGAATGGATAAAAAAATTGTGGTCACACGCACACGCCCCACACAATGGCATGCTGTTCATCCATGTAAAGAAGAAAATCCTCCTACTTGTGACAACATTGGTAGATCTTGGGGACATTAAGTTAAGTGAAATCAGTCAGACAGAGAAAGGCAAATGCTGTATGACTTTGCCATTGCGTAGAATCAAAAAAATAAACACATAAAAACAGATCAGACTTGTGATTGCCAAAGATAGGAGATGGGTGGTGGGGAATTAGGTGAAAGTGGCCAAAGGTACAAAAACTTCCAGCAATAAACTAAATAGGTTCTGTGGCAATGAGTGTTAATCATATTGTAGTAATCGTTTTGCAATGTATATATACATCATAAAATCATTGTAATCACCTTAAACTTACACAGTGTTGTATGTCAATTTTATCTAGTAAAACTAGAAAAATGTGATCCCTAAGGCCTTGGTACTATTTGGTAATTGTAAATGCCATACTTTTCATCAGTGCTTTCATTAGTATCCTGCTATTTATATATCTACTTTTATATATGAATTACCTCATTTAGCTAACAGAATCATTCTATTTACTTAGGTAAGTCTTTAATACTCTGACATTTTCTGTCCCTTTAAGTAATCAGAAAAGTATCTGTTTTGAGCTTTCTGATTTTAAAAACCAAATTCCTTTTTAAAAAAATACAGACCAGGGCCTTCCTGGTGGCACAGCGGTTAAGCGCTGCGCTGTGGAGCTGTCGGCAGCCGCGACGCGAGTTCGACGTCCGGCCGGGGACAATCCCACATGGTGCGGCAGACCTCTCCTGCCTCGCCCGCTGCTCCCCTCAGCAGTGTACTTCTGATCTGCCTGTTCTGCTCCCCACTCTGTCTCTGGTGAACCCTCTCGCCGCCCCACACCTCTGGCCTGTACCCCAGCTTGTATGTATAAATAAAAAATTAAAAAAAAAATACAGACCAACAGAGACCAAAATTCACATGCAATTTACAGGGGCTTACTGAACCCCCTGACCCTGGGTCTCACCTTTGATATATACCAGCAAGTTTCTGTAAGAAATTGTCATCCTGGGGCCTCCCTGGTGGCGCAGCGGTTGAGCGCTGCACTGTGGAGCTGTTGGCAGCTCGCGATGTGAGTTCGATGCCCAGCAGGGGAGAATCCCACGTGGTGCGGCAGACCTCTCCTGCCTCGCCTGCTGCTCCCCTCAGCAGTGTATTTCTGATTTGCCTGTTCTGCTCCCCACTCTGTCTCTGGTGAACCCTCTCGCCACCCCACGCCTCTGGCCTGTACCCCAGCTTGTATAAATAAATATTTAAAAAAAAAAAAAGGAAACTGTCATCCTAGAAGAAGTGAGAGGCTTATATAAACAGGAAAATGCCAGCATTCCGAGCTCTATAATGTGAAACTTTACTGGGCTGGAAGTCTGAAGACAAGGCTTAACTTAGTGCTCTATCAGTTCACAGCTGGTGTGTCCCTTCATTTGTTGAGCTTTATTTCCCACATTTAACAACTAAGGAAATAACAACTAATGCCCTATTTTTTAGGGTTGTTGTGAACACAGCATCTTATTGTTAAAATAGCTTTTAAATAATAAGTAATATAAACATACCTAACATATAGGGGGAAGTCAACATATGTTCAATATAAGAACAATAAATGTAGGTCCACTGAGAAACAGGAGTTTTCATTTATTGAACACCAACTGTGTGCCCAGCAATACAGCAGGTAATTTATGTGCACTATTCTACTAAATCCCCAACACCCATTTTTAAAAAAAAAATTCTTTCTCCTTCCTTTCCCTTCTCTTTCTTCTTTCTTCCCTCCTCTCCCCATTTTCCTACTCTTCCCCAACCCCCCCCACTTCCTTCCGTTACATGATTGTCACTCTCACTAGGCCTGAGTCCTGTAAGGCAGACACTGTAACTTGTTCATCATATCCAAACCGTATGGTAAACAGTATGAGGCCTGGCACAGTGTATATGCTCTATAAATATTTGTTGAAGGAAGTCTCTGCAAGTCTTTCAGATGAAGTGCTATGAAATCAAGCTGTGCTTCATGAAAATTAGTCTAGAGGCATGGGAAGGACAGATTAGAAGAAGAGGAAAGACTGGAAGGAGATGGGTTAAGAAGTCATTGCAGGCAGCAGCTCTCCTGCCCATCTGTGACTACTTCACTGACCTTCTCCCTTCGCAAAGCGGCAGAGCAGCTCTCCTCCCCAGCCTGCCTGCCTGTGACTATGCAGGCCTCGCTTTTAGGAAGCCTGTCCCTTTTGGGGGAAGCTCTTTCTGCCTGCTTGTGTCTCAGCAAGTATCCTTTTCTCTCCCTTTTTATAAATTAACCTGCCTTTTTGGAGATACACACACACACACACACACACACACACACACACAACCTTTCATTAACACAAACATATATATAAAGAAGGCATGACAGTAACCCAGGTGCTAAGTGCTTGGGATACAGTGGGTAGCATGACGGACAGTAGAGGAAAGATGAAATTACAATCCGGGAAGCAACAGTGGTAGATTAGAAAGATTAGAAGGCTCTGATCCCAGTTACACTAATGCTCTTTAGAAGGAAATGGTAAACTTGAGGCATTATGAGGCAGTGGCTCAGAACAAGTGGCTAGAGGGAGCTGGTAGCAATTCGTGCTCTTCTGCTTAGAGGTATGTGACCTTGGGGAATGATGTCACTCACTCCTCTGGATTTCAGTTTCCTTAGCTGTAACAGCGGAATGCCACATGGGCTGAGCAGGAAGTGATGATGCTAAGCGAAATAAGGCAGGAGGAGATGGTGTCACTTACATGTACAATATAGAGAAACCAAACAAAGGGCAAAGACAAACATTAAAACCAATCCTTGAAAACTGACCATAGATCTGAGGCATCCAGAGGGGGAGGGAGATGGGGGAGAAGGCGGGCTAGCACAATGACAATTGTGGAGGACTAAGGGTGTTTTTGTGGTGGAAGACGATGAGCTACGGTGACTACATCTGAGGGGAGAAATCCTACACTGTGTCAAGGTATTAACAAGGATGTAAGACAATGGTTCTTCATTAACAATAAATAAAAACAAAAACAAAAGAACAATGGAAATGACAGACTTATCATAAAAGGTTATTTTATGGTTAAATGAAATAATATACATACATAAAATACATAGCATACTACCAGACACATAGTAAGCACTCAACAAATGTCAAACTCTTAACATTTTAGTCACTGAATTGTTGCAAGAAAGGAAGGGACCTGGGATATGTCTGATTCCAGGGATCTCTGTATTTGCAGGATATGATACTAAGTCAATGAAAATCATCAGATCTGGGAATGTTAAGCAGTGTGCCCTAGGTCATATCCACTAACCTCTCTGAGTTTCAGTCTCTCTCCTGTATGAACTGAGAGGATTGAATTGAAGGATCCTTAAGATTCTAAAAATAAGAACAGTTTTGAAATTGTTTGTGGCAATCAATAAGTATCTTACAAGTTGGTACCTTTATCATAAATAAAGTACTGAGCTTGATGTATGACAATCCATACCCATGTGACATTATTTATTTTGATTTGAGGATAATATTGTTGACTCAAAGCTGTTGGTCATAGCAAATACTCCACTAAGGCTTCTAACTCAGCATTTACAAACTATAGTACTTGTAAATTCAGATAGTATTAGCACAATTCATGTATTGTCAGTCCTTCTCTGCTAGGCTGAAGGCCTCTGAAAACAGGGTCTATCTTTATATTCCTAGTATCTAGCATAGTTCCTGGAATTGATAAGTTTTGTTGAACGACTAAGTAAAAGATAGTTGAAAACAGTTGTAGCTCAAGCAAAGACCTGACTATAGGAAATTAGACCATGTAATCTGGCAGTTTTGTACTTCCGACAAAATTTGCAAAACAAGTCACATAGCTTTTCTGAGAGCAAGCAAGATGCAGATCTTATGCTCACAGCAATGGCACCCAGCAAGCAGGATCTACTGAGAAGTATCCTGAAAGAAACATCTAGCAGATGATACAAGCCAGAGGGCAAGCTGTATCTATGCGAGATTCAGAACATGATCCACTCATGAGGTCACCACCCAGACTCAGGACCATGCCTGGACCTGCACTATTGCCATCTCTCTCTGGATGTGGCTACTTGTGTGCTTGAATTTTTGGAACAGAATTGCTTTTCTCTGGCTCATGTTCTCTTTAGGTTTTTCTCCTTGCCAGAACAGCCTAGCTTTACTACACCTATCTGAGTCTCAGATTTGTTCATCTCTCAAATGGAACTAAGATAGTACATGGCAAATAGGGTTGTTGAGAATGAGGCACGCATGTGAAAACATTTAACATTCTCTCATTTTCAAATATTTATGGAGCATCTGCCCATAAATACAATTATATAGGAGATCAAAATCCTTGCCCTCCAAGATCTCACTGATAAATTGATGAGCTAGAGACTCAAAAGGCAAAGATAATACAGGGTGTTAAGGAAGAAGCTATGAAGCATACACAAATTGCTTTGGGATCACATAGGAGAGTGTTCAATAAAAGTTGGTCCAATGAAGAGCACAGCTAGCTGAGAGCAATGTCAGAGTCTGCTGCCCTGGTGTGCAGCCCATGAGCCTCTTTGCCACTGTCTAGCAGGAGGACAAGTGCAGGCTATAAAGATGATGAAGGAAAAAGAGAGAGTAGCAACCTCAGCAGCCCAAACTTCCGATTAGGGACCCAACAGGAAGCACACATCTTACCTCCCCTCTGCGAATCTGGATGTTCCTTATAATGCGCTCTAAGAGGCCAATGTGATGTGTGAGCTGGAGACTGTTTTCTTGTAATATCTTATTTTCTTTATCCAGCAAGAGTACTCTAAGAATGGCATAAATCAGAGGCATAACTAAAAATCTCTGTATTGTTTCTGAAGTCTAAAATTTATGTTGCATTTCCCACAAGCTCTGGGTCTTAGCCCACTGTCTAGATTTTAGAACTGACTTTGGAAGACCAGTTTCCATATTCCAAGACCAAGTAAAAATTAATAAGCCTCTGGCTTGTACACAGTCACTAAATACATCTTGAGATCAGAGATATACTATCTACAAAAGCATAAAAGGCACAATTCCAGCCCTTAAGAAACTTTAGGTAGGATATGATCCCATTTGGGGATGTGAGTAAAGCAAGAGATTCTGTATCCCTTCAAATAGTGCATCTACAAAGCCTTCTGATCTTACACAGTCAACCCATACCTACTAGTAATAGTAGAAGAAGAAATATTGACATAGTAAAAGTAAAAATAACAGCAGTAGTTTTAGAGGCAGCAGTTGCAACCACTTGTTGTCTACTTACCATGTACTTAGGCACTGTAACCGATTCTGGTTACATATATTAGCTCATTTAATCCTCACAACAGCCCCATGAAATAGTTACTGTTATGAAGCCTATTTGATGAAGCTTATGAAGAAACTGAGACTCAGGAACGGGAAAGAAAGTTGTTTATAAAAGATAAAATCAGGGTCTCCTTGGTAGTCTAGGGGATAAGTCTCAGCACTATCACTGTTGTGGCTATCACCCGCCAGGGAGCTAACCCACATATGGCTCAGCAGACCTGTCTCACCTGCTGCTCCCCTCAGCTGTGTATTTCAGTTAATCCACTTATTTTGCTCCCTACTCTGTCTCTGGTGAATCCTTTCACCACCTGCACCTCTGGTCTGCACCCCAGTTTTTGTATGCATAAAATAAGTAAAAATAAATCTTTTTTAAAAAAGATAAAACCAGAAAGCCATAGAGTTGGAATGCCAACCAGTTCTTCCAGACTTCTAAGCCTGAGCTCCAAACCAGCACATCAAGCTCACTCTCTAGGGCCACTGAGACATACACAAAAATTTTAATCAGAGACTTGTGTTTGAGTTTTGGTTCCAGTCATTTTGCAGTTGTGTGACCACTGACCTAATATTAAATCTGAGTCTGAGTTTCCTCATCAGTAAATGGGGAAACATTTCCTTACACTAAGGAAAACACACAAGGCCAATCCAGGTGGCCAGAGGATGTCTTCATGAGAGCTAGATGGGGACATTGTTAATGTTAAGGCAAGGGTAATGAGGCATTTGTGTTGGACCCTTATTGTCAGAGGTGACGGCAGTTTGAGAAGGGCAATGCATTATATAGAGTCTAGAAAAGGTGAGGCTTAGACAGTACAAGATAATCAGAGACTCCAGGCCTGCCCAGGGTAGCATGTGCCCAAGGCAGTGGAAAATAGAATTTGGTCCCTTGGCCAATATCTCCCCAGATCTGTGGTGCGGTGGATTCCAGAGCCAGGCTAATCAGGTTCATATGCCCTTCAGCAACTGACTAGGTTGCCTGAGCTCCCTAACCTCTCTGGGCCTTAGATCTCACCCATGAAATAAAGCTAATAATAATGCCTCCCTTGGTCTGAGGATTAAATGAAAGAGCTTAGAATAGTGCCTAGCATAGAGTAAGTGCTCAAAAAAAAATGTTACTATCAGTGACACTGTCAGTCAAGATCAACCCATTCTCTTTGCTTTAATTCTGTGCTCCGAGACAACTTTTTTTTTTAAAGATTTATTTATTTATGCATACAAGAACTGGGGTGTAGGCCAGAGCTGTGGGGTGATAAGAGGATTCACCAGAGACAGAGTGGGGAGAAGAACAGACAGATGGCCAAAATACACTGCTAAGGGGAGCAGCAGGTGAGACAGGAGAGGTCTGCTGCGCCATGTAGGAATCTCCCTGGCTGAGGATCGAACTTGTGCTGCTGTGGCTGTGGATAGCTTCATAGGCTGAGACTTAACCCAATGCGCTACCAGGGAGGCCCCCAAGACAACTTTTGATTGAAAATCTGCGATAGAGGAGAGAATGCTTGGGCTGGCTGAGAAGTGAATTCTTATCTGCTGGATATTTCTTCTTTCAAATTAACGCTTTGCTATGCTGTGGATGTCATGAGTTCAGGTCACCAGTATGACCATGATTCTGTCTGTCTTGATTCATAGGTATCAAATGATAAAAATGAGTATCAACCCACAAAGGGACAGGCCAGTATGAGCATGGCTGGGTCCTCAGAGGGCAAGGTCAATGCTCAAGGGCCTACTCAATGGCCAGCCTGCCTCCTCCCCACTTTCCCTATACTTTCCCAACTTCTGCCACTTGCATGAATTGCCAAAATCAGCAGACAGCAGAGCAGCAGTTATGAGTCAGGGCTGCACACTCAAAGGCCAGCCTCTGGAATGATCTCTGTTGAGGGAAGAACATCCTCTTGGTGGAGTTCACTGGCGCCTGGGGCAGACCACACCTACCTACTCTGGACAGAAGATAGAATCCCTTCGTTGTTGCCGATCAGTTCTTCTTGCTCTGTGAGTTGCACCAGAAGTTGCCCTCTTTCTTGGAGCAGGACATCGTTTTGTGCAATGACTTCATCCTGTAAAGCTTTCTCCTAGGGATAATAAAACCCCCAAGTTATCATAGCAGAAGAAAGAATTGTAAGTTTAAGATCATTGACTTGTTTCTCTAGTGGGACAGCAAATTTCTCATTTACTTTTTCTCTCTTGTCCTCTAGTCTGTTTTCATCTGTTTGCTGAAATTTCCAGTTATACAGAACTATTTATTTTGGTTGTTTTAAGTTATGTATTTTGGTTGGACATTTAATCATTCATTTGGGCTGACATTTAAAACTGTCTGAGCACTCAACATCCATGAAGGTCCCAATGCTCTTATCTGTATTCTAATTCCATAGATACCAGAACACTGATAAATACAACTCAATTCTCTGAAGTGCCACATTGAAAATTTTCCCATATAAAATTTTCCCGTATAAAAATTTTCCCATATAAAATTTTCCATCTGCTTTGTAGTTATATTCTTCTTAAGGCAAAGGCAAGAAAGAGGGAATAGAGCGACCACACTTTGCAACAAGTGTCAGGATCTCAGGTGGCTTGGGAAATCAAACATGTAAGCCAGGTTCTAACATGTTTTCCCAGTGACCATGCTGAAATGATTTCTGGCTTGACACCATGTTTCATTTCCTATCAGTGATTTTCCTTGAAAGCAATAGCTGGTGAATTTATAGCAAAAATGGTAAACAAGTATATTTTGCGATAAAACATTAACATTCTTATGTTGAATGAGTCAGTGGATATTATTAAAAAATCACTATTGGTGAATGAAGCATTTAAAAGTTTAAAAAGGTAGCAGCAACATGGATGGAGTTAGAAGAGAGAATCCTAAGTCAAATAAGTCAGGAGAACAATAAATACCAGATGACATCACCAGTATGTGGAATATAGTGAAACCAGGGAAAGACAATCTTAAAAGCTGACCCTTGAAAACTGACTAAAGAACTAAAGCTTCTAAAGGGAGAGGAGGTGGAGGTGAGTAGGAACAAAGAGGGAAGGAAGCACAAAGGGCCATGGTGGTAGACTATGGGTGATTTGGTGGTGGATATCCTACTGTGGTGATACCTGATGAGGAGAATCCTAATGTTACAGTTAGAAGAATCAATTATTGTTAATAAGATAAATAAAAGTTTTAAAATGTGGAATTGCCATTATCTCATCCATGAGCTATCAATGTTGCCTGTGCAAGTGTCTTCACCATTTTGTGTTTGTTCCTCACCTGCCAATGATGGCAGTGACTGTGGTGGGAGAAGAATAATGACCTCTGGCAGATGGGTGAATCACGGGGTCAGGAGCGGCAACTTCCTTTCAAATAAGGTGCTTATAGAGATCAGACTGTCCATCTACTATTAAAGAATTAGAAGGAAGGAAATTACATTGTGTTCTGCAACAAGTCATTCTAGATTTTAGTCTTTCATCCAGGACCTTCTGTGTCTTAATGATAGTCTTGCCTGCTATTGTGTAAGCACATTGATGATAAGGAATGACAATCAAAGCAACCATCCCGTAGGTAATACTCTATGCAGTTACTACTCTATTGGAAAGGAAATTGGATGGGACAGGCTAGCGACACTGCCTTTTGGAAATCCCAAAATTTTTTGAATCCCAAATTGAGACACCTGCTCTAATAATAAGAGAAAATATTTGGGGACATCTGGTTTCTGGCATATTGTCGATGGTCACAATAGTATAAAGAGAAGGCAGAAGGAATGAAGCCCCAAACGTGGCGTCTGGAGACCTGGTGCTAAGAAAGTGAACCAACCTTTTTTATGCTCAGGATTCTGGTTCATGGGCTCCAAAATAAGTAAAATCAGGACCTGCAGGTTTATGCTCTTGTGGTATTTAAAGACACACCTCAGTCGTCTCTAAGATAAGTAATTCTAATTCTTAATTTCCAATTCAGTTTCCTTTGTGAACTACATAAACACTTATTAACATGCTTCTAAGAGATTTTTACACCAAAAAAGAAGAAAATGACATCTGTGAAAAATTTTATGTGCCAACTACCATTTTAGGTATTTCATACTTGAATAATCCCAAACCTTGTAAGGTAGAGTTTATTTCTCCCATTTTACAGATGAGTAAAATGATATCAGTGACTTGTGCAAGGTTACGGAAGTATTAAATGGCAAGGCTAGACTTTGCATCCAAGTCTGTCTAAGGCCAGAGACCACAGCATCCTTCAAAGGCAGTTAGTAAAAAGACTTATTGCTCTTTTTCCAGATTCTACTTAATTGCAGTCTCCAGTATTTTTGGGGGGACTTGTGGTTCTCTGGGTTGATGTATTAGTTTCCGCGTGCTGCCTTAACAAATTACCACAAACTGGGCAGCTTAAAATAAAAGGATTTTATTTTCTCACAGTCCTGGATGATAAAATTAAGGTGTTGGTTGAGTTTTTCTGGGGACTTTGAAGGAGAATTTGCTCAGTGCTTCTTTCCTAGCATCTGGTGGTTGACTTATAGTTGCATTCTCTCTCCAATCTGCTGCAATCATCACATGGCCTTCCCCAGTGTGTGTGTATGTGTGTGTGTGTGTGTGTGTGTGTGTGTGTGTGTGTCCTTTCTTCCTCATAAGAGGACACCAGTCTTGCTGGATTTAGGTTTTGCTTTAATCCATTCCGAACTTCTCTTAACTACTACACCTGAAAAGACCTTCTTTTCAAGATCGGTCACATTCTGAATTTCCAGAGAGACATGAATTTTGGAAGAATATTCTTCAGGAAGAAAGAAAACATGCTGACTGAAAGTCAACCTAGAAGTGGGAGGCAGGCAGTGTGGGAAAGGATGGGCAGTGCAGAAGTAGGCTGACCGTAATTCTGGTGTACCCACAAAATGGGATTGCAACTTTCTGTATATACTCCCTGTATCATTTTTCTAGTTATGCATCTAACCTGGATCTGAGCCTTTAAGCGTTTGATGAGTTAAGAAGAAAACCAAAGGATACTACAAAATCTGACTTATTGCCCTCTCTCACCACAGGTTAAAGTATCAATAGGATTTTTTGAAACTAAGAATACAACATTGGTGACTCCTCTGCTCTAATCCATAAATGTTTTTTTGTGTGTTAGTCTAGGAATTCTTAACCTGAATTCAGTGATTCCATGAAGTCTATGGAAAGACTGAAATGACATGAATTGTGTTGGCATACTTGGCATGCAGTGGTAGTACAATAAATTTGTATGTAGAACTGAGTATTTTAGGAGTGAGGGTAGAGTTTTAAAACTTCTGAAATGGCCTAGAGATGTCAAGAAGGGGAAATTTTTTTTCTAGTCTAGTCAGTTGCTCTCCATTTTGAATTTACGTTAAGTTAATGATCTCAAGACCTTTCTGCATTTAATTCCATTCATCTGTCCCATTTCCTTTTTACCCACCCATCACAGAGTCACCAGGCAATTCTTACAATGAGAAAATGTAAGCAACATAAAGGAAGCAGGGATATTTAAAAGAAAAGTGGAAGTGCTTTTCAAGCATTGATAAAGGAGTAGGAATCACCTAGTTTCATTGCCACTTAAAACTGACAGAAGTTTGAGGCAAAATCCTTATGTAAAGCAGGAATGAGTTGCCAGGGGTGGTTTAGAAGTCTCTGCTGAGGGAGTGCTCAAGAAAAGGTATTTTCATGTGAAAGTAAAACACTGACCATAAATTGGTATGCAGATATTTCTGTGTCCAAACTGGTTTAACATCACTACAAGTCTTACACCTTAGCAGGGCTTAAAGAGTTACATTGAAAACAGGTACAAAGAAAAGAAATGAAAACATGAGCTACAAGAAGCCACAAATAAATTAAAAAATGAGCGGGCTTTCGCTCCATGACCAGCCACCAGCATCACGAGCGAGCTCTTCCCCATTTTTCCCTCACCTTTTCCATTTGTAGTCGCAGTAATTCATTTCCATTTTCAAGTTCTTTAATTCTCTTATCTCGTAGTTCTACTTCATGAACTAAACGATCCTTGATTCTGTGATGCTTGACTTTGTAATGGTGATGTTTCTCATTATAGTTTCTATAAAAGTAAATTTAGATATAGGCACTCCTAAACACAGTGAATATTTATTTTGCCTCCACAGATCCACCTTTCTTGGGTTTCCTCTTCTTTGTCAGGGCCTGGCACCAGGTATGGGTACATATCCTGCCTCACATCTGCAGGACTTCTTGCCCCAGTGGGGGAGTGGATCAAGGACAATCTCATAAATAACAACAGCTTTAGTCATCCCCATGGAGTTAAGTCTCGGGCTTACCTTGGTCTGGAACTGAGGGTGGTGGCATAGCTTTAGCATCTGAGTTTAATTTAAGAAGCTCCTTGATGTCTACTCCTGACCTCTAAGTTTTGAATCCTGCTCCACTGACTCAGTCATTATTTTAAAATCTCCTAATTCCTGGCCATACTCTTGACAGTGAGAACCCACCTTCATCTTGTCTAACTTCCAGATAACTGACTTCCTAACTTCCTAGTCTTTGCCTTGAATCTGGACTAGGAATCTAGTCCTAGTCTACCCTGTCTCAGAATCTGGACATAGGAATCTAGACCCCGGGCCTCCCTGTCTCAGATTTCCTTGAATCTGGAATAGTAAATGCAATACTATACAGGTCTCTGCTCAAGGCTCTGATTCCAACGTAAATCTGAGTTACAGCCAATAAGCACATGAAAAGACGTTGAATATCACTAGCCATTTAGGAAATGAAAAATCAAAACCACAGTGGTTATTTTTTTGGGTCTGGGAATGCTCAAAATTTTTTCTATATAAAGAAATGGTAACAGTTTTCCCAGATGTCAAGAAATAACCTACCAATTCATACCAAATAGGATCGTTCTGTTTTGGATAGTGGAGGAAATCTGTATCATTTGGTTATAAAAAGTAATGAAACAATGATAAATGCTGCAACATGGATAAACCTGGAAAGCATTGTGTTGTGTTTAAAAAGCCAGTCACACGCACATAAAAGAAAAAAAAAACGAAAAAACCCTCAAACACATATTGTATGGACTCAAGTTTACAGGAAATGCCCAGAATAGGCAACTAGAGAAAGTAGATTAGTGGTTACCTAGGGCTGGGAATGGGGGTGGAAACTGGGGAGAGGGGTGTGGTAGCTAAGGGTTTTATTTTTTTATTTTTTATTTTTTTTAAAGATTTATTTATTTATACATACAAGCTGGGGTACAGGCCAGAGGCATGGGGTGGCAAGAGGGTTCACCAGAGACAGAGTGGGGAGCAGAACAGGCAGATCAGAAATACACTGCTGAGGGAAGCAGCAGGTGAGACAGGAGAGGTCTGCCGCATGTGGGATTCTCCCAGGCTGGGCA
Source organism: Scalopus aquaticus (assembly GCA_004024925.1). NCBI lineage: Eukaryota > Metazoa > Chordata > Mammalia > Eulipotyphla > Talpidae > Scalopus > Scalopus aquaticus. The sequence goes on along the minus strand of PVIJ01001004.1, from coordinate 150,166 downwards.
TCGAACTCGCATCGCACGCTGCCGACAGCTCCACAGTGCAGCACTCAACCGCTGCGCCACCAGGGAGGCCCAGCTAAGGGGTTTAATGAAATGTTCTAAAGTTGATTGTGGTGATGGACTAAAAGCCATTGAATTATATACACTTGAAATGAGTGAGTGGTGTGGTATGTGAACTATATCTGAATAAACCTGTTAAAAGAACAAAAAATCTAAGTCAAACTTTCAAGCTATTAAGACAGCTAATCTGAGTAAATGATAGCCAGAAGCATCCATACCACCACTAAGCAGACCTCTTTGAAGATGATCATGCTTCCAAAATAAGAATGTAGTTATTAAGAGTTTCTTCAAATTAAAAATGGAGTTTTCTTTGAACTTTTAAGTCTGATCACATTCTAAGCACCATTGACATTTTGGGCCAGATAATTCTTTATCATGGAGGCCTGTACTATGCTTTGTAAAATGCTTAAACAGCATCCTTGGCCTCTATGCACTGGATGATAGTAGTACTTTCTAAAGAGCAACAACCAAAAATGCCTCTAGATATTGCCAAAATGTCCCCTTGACCTGAGGTAAACCACTCACCAACTGAGAACTACTGTCCTAACTAATGTTTCAGAACTAGGTTTTCTCTAGGAGCAGTGGTTCTGTTATTCTAACCAGTATTATCAGCACCACCTGGTAACTTGTTAGAAATGGGAAATCTCAGGCTTTATCCCAGAACTACAGACTCAGAGACTCTGGGGGTGGATCTGTGTTCTACCGGGTAGTGCAGGGAATTCTGATGTAGGCTCTAGTTCAAGAGAAAGTCCCTGATTTTCCTGAATGTCTAAAAATTTGGATGCTTTTTTAACTGAAACAAAGTGTTCAAAGAATGAGGAATCTGCTTTGTCACTGTAGTCACTTAAGGACACAGCCATTCATGCCCATGTTGCTGGTGACAGATGACAGTTGCAGATGATAATTGTCTATCCTTACCTGGGGCACTATCTCTCACACTGGAGGAAGTCTCTCTAACTGAAGGGTATTAACATGTGAGCTCTGATATTACTGCAAACTGTGAAGGCGATCTCCTCACTCTGAAGCAGGGGATGGAGGCTGTGCAGTAAACTCTTAGTACTGGGGTGTTCTCACCCTGCACATTCCAATGAAGGGACTGGCCCTTGTCTGTTCTTCAGAGATGACCTCTAGCCCCTGGAACAGCCTGCCTGATAAGAATGTCTTTGTGTTCCTGAGGCCTTGGGTCACACCAGATAGTTTATGCTAGCAATGTGATATATGGTGAGTGCGTTTTTGTTCACCAAGGGCCCCCAGGCCACTCAGTCTCAGTTTGACATCTGGGGGGTGGGAGACTGAAGATGGAGTAGATAGGGTCAATCACTGGGGCACTCCGTGTCTATGTGAAAGATTCCAATAAAATCCCTGGACATCAAGGCTCAGGTGAGTTTTCCTGGTTGAGAATACTTCATACATGTTGTCACACACGGTTGCTGGGAGAATTAAGTGCTGTCCAAACTACTCCCCTGGGAGAGGACAACTGGAACTTTACTTGTGTCTTGTTTCTCCCAGACTATGCCTTTTTCCTTTGCTAATTTTGATCTTTTCATTGTAATAAACCACAACCATGAGTGCAACAGCCTGTCTAAGTTCTGTGAATTCTCCTAATGAGTCACCAAATCTGAGTTCTTCAGAACTCCCAGCACAGAGGGGAGTACTTCTGCAGAGAAGAATCTGACCTCAGAGCCTGTGATCTCCCCAGTACACCCTAAGGCTATGATACTGGCAGAATCAGGCAAACCAGACATTCCTGATTTCTCCTAATAAGATGTTTTGTTTTGTACTAGAACTAGGAACTAAATAGGAGAAGAGCAAAGCAGATTTATCTAGAAGTTAATTCTAGTCAAACTGTAATGAAGAGCTACTCCCAGAGAGTCTTATGTTCTTATAAATGATGTCTTACCCCTACGTGGTTCTGCAAGACTTCTCTATTTTCTGAAACTGTCCCCCTGCCCCTAGTTGATGATTGTATATAAAAAAAAAAAAATGTTGTATGTTCCCCCCCCCCTTTTTTTTT
>PVIJ01001004.1:0-147995 GCA_004024925.1 Scalopus aquaticus | reverse complement strand
GGTATAAGTTCTGACCAATGGAATGTTAGTGAAAGTAATGTGCTTTAAAGGAAAGTGGAATACCCTTGTCTTCCCCTTTCTTTCTTTCTCTTGATTAACTGGATAGGGTAATGAACCATCTTGGAATCTACAGATAAGGGTAACATGTTAAAGATGCTAGAGTGACAATAAGATTATAGGAGCCTAGAATTATGACACATTGAGCCGTGGTACCCATTCTGGAATCATAATGTCTATGCATCTAGATAAGAGAGAAGACTCACCCATTTTAAGCCACTTTTATTCAGGGTCTTGGCCACAGAAACTCAATCTACATCTTAATTAACAGAGTTGGTCCCAACATCTGGGTTCATAAAATTGCCTCAGGCCTGTTGAGTTCTGTGGCCCTTGTAGTAACTCCAACATAATATAAGGCACAGATTTTTGTAGATTATGTTCATAATTGCCCCTTCTGTGACTTAGCTGTTTTACAGGGAGGTATTTCCATCTCATAAATGGTCTCATTTTCCTTCTTATTGGGAATAGCTTGGTTAAAAATATCCCTGTTTCAGCATACTCTGGCTCACAGCTTCAGGGGCATAGCACCTAGCAGTGTATAAAAATCCCACCTGTTGACCTCTGGGTTTCCCAGGTGTTCTCTGATGCTTTGACATCATTTGAAACATAATGTGTATTTCTAGAATATCTTTTAACCATCTTGCCCTGGGATATTAAAGCCTAGTCTCTAAGCTGTCTCTCTTTCTCTGTCATTTGGGCTAATAAAAACTAAAATTTATTATTTAAAGTAAGATAATAAGTCACAGAAAATGGGAGGGAAATTCATTCCCAATATGATCAGTATGATATTGTTATATTTTGTTCCAGTCTTTTTATAAGCATCTTTAGCTCAATCATTATCTATATTAAAATTTTAATCTTATGCTCTTTTCAGTTATTATATCATAAGCTTTCTCCCATGTTGTTATCTAGTCCTCACAGCCACCATCTTTTAAGATTACATTATGTTCTACCAAGTGAAGGCTGTGGTTTACCTAACTAGCTCTTATTGCTTGATATTCAGGCTTCATCCTGTTATCTGTTAACAGATAACAGGTATGATAACTCAGTGTGATCTGAGGAGTCCATGTGCTGATGCATTACAGCTGGTGAGAGTTAGCGTCTGCCCTTGCCATTGATGATTGGTTTGGTCAGAAGTTCTGTCGGCCAGCTTCTCTGATCAACTGCAAATTTGCTAAGTTTATTTTTGACTTTAACTATTTGCCTGATGAGGCAGCATAACATTCATGTTCTAAAATTTAGGGGCAGCCCCCAAACAGATGAGTGGATCAGGAAAATGTGGTAGATGTACATGATAGAATACTACTCAGCTATTAAAAAAGATAAAACCTTACCATTTGTGACAACATGGATGGAGCTGGAGGGGATTATGCTAAGTGAAATAAGTTAAAAGTAGCAAGACAAATACTGATGGTGTCACATACGTGGAACACAGAGGAATAAAACAAAGGGTCTGATATAACCAAACTGGTAACAACACTAGAAATCTGACTGTAGAACTGAGAGGGGCTGGGGAGAAGGGGTATTGGGGGGCGAGGGGACGAACAAAGTGGGGAGGGAGCACAATGGACTATGGTGGTGCATTTGGGGGCTTTGGTGGTGGGTGTGGTGTTGTAACAACAGCTAAAGGGGGAGATCTTATACTTCTAAAACACAAACAATATTGTAAACCAATGTTACCTCAATTTTAAAAAAAGGTAAAAAAGGACATTTTAGAAGGAAAAGGCAATGATAATTTTAAAAAGTTTGAGTCTTACTGTGGAGGTAATGATATCATTAAAAATGTGAAGAATGAAAGAATGATAATTTGGAAGATTAAAAATATTAGGGACAGTTTTCATTTGTGTTTAAGTAAAACCAGATGGTTTTCCTATTATTTTTATTTCAAAGAGGCAAAGAATTTGTTTCTTTGGAAGAGTGGTTGGGAAAATGGGGACAAAATAAGTATTGTCTATAAAGGGCAGGCCTAGTATCAGGGAAATGAAAACAGAAATGACCCTAGAGTTTTGACACTCCTTCCATTTTCTTTCCTAAAGATGTAATTTTCAACCCAGGGTGCACATCAGAATTAAACAGGGAGGCTTTAAAAAAATATGTTGATCCCTAAATCTAATCCCCATAGTTCTGATTTAATTAATCTATGGTGGGGCCCAGGCATGTACAAGCATAGGATTAGGATCCACTGTTCTAAAGATTATGGGCACGTAACATGGAAAAATACTCCATCTCCTAGCCATCAAAAAATTAAAATAAAATGACAAATAACTTATGAGCATAAGTGAACATTAAAAATTATAGGAGATGCTGAATAAAAAAAGTCAGAGCCAAAAGAGTACACGCAATATAACTCCATTTAGGTGGAATTCTGGGAGAGATAGAAACCAAGGGACCGACTACATAGGAAGAGGTGGGGGGGCAGGAAGGACAGACTGACTGCACAAAAGTAGGAGAGAACATTGTAAGGTAATGGAGACATTCCCTATCTTCACTGGGGCTGTGGTTAAGTGGGTATAAGCTCTCGTCAAAGCTCATTGAACTGTACATTCAATATCTGTGTATTTATTAAATGTAAGTTATCCCTCAAAACAAATAATATCAGAGGAAATTTCATCCAAGTCCTCCCCCCACAATGGTGGCATCCATGGCTACTGGGGATGGGGTGAAATTGCTTCTCTCATTTTTGTGCTGTGTAACCAGTCTCAAGATCAGAGCCATAGGGGCAGGGTGGGGGGGTGGGGTCTCTTCTAGATAATCTTACTGTTATCCACAATAAACAATGCCAACAAGTTAGTACAAACTGCTATGAAACTCTTTGACTCTGTCGCTGCAAATCAACACTGTTTTCCTCAGTGTATTTCATCCTTGACCAGCGGCCAGTCCCACACAAAAACCTTAGCAAAACGACTCAGGTTAATTGTACGTCTGTTGAAATCAACCCTCACAACACGGCCCTAATTTAGTTAAGAATTACTCACTGGCCCAATGATTGATATTTCATTCAAAATAACACTGAAAAAATTTTTGCATTTTTTTTCATTTAAAAATTATTTTTATGGAATATATTTCAGGAGTAGAATTACTAATCAAAAGGCTGGAACTATAGACCTTTTAAGATGTATTGACAAATATTCAGAAGCATCTTATAGAAATTATCTGCCACTGTACAGGTTGACTGAGTTCATCTTAATTTGCCATCAGTAGGAACTGAACTGCACATATTGCCTGTGTTTTCTACATTTCTCAGTGATATGATTATCAAACCGAGGTAATGAATACCATGACTGAGAAATGATCTTTGCTGTATGGCAGTAAACAGTGGGTTTTAAATCATTGCTATTAATTCCAGCCACATAATAGGTAAGAGCACTAGTAAATAAGAAACTTCAACTTATGGAGGAAATACAGGAGAAGACTACAGAGGTGGGGGCAGGAAAGAACTTAAAATAAATAGATACCATAATAGCTGTGTACTAGACAGTGTTCTAAGTAATTGTTTTACATCTATCCTTCATTTAATTCTCACAACAACCTTAAATGGTAAGTTCTCTTACATTGCCCGTTTTAAAGGTGGTACAGTGACTACATAACTTACCCAAAATCACACAGCTAGTTTCCAGTAGAACCAGGACTTATGACCAGGAAGTATGGCCCCAGAATCCATACTCTGAACTACTATGCTACACTCTAGAGTGGAAGAGAGGAGGAGGAACCTGGTGAAATAATGAACAGGAAATGGAAGAAAAGAGCAGGAAGTCTAGGAATGAAATTTTTATTGAGCATTTACTATATACCAAGGACTGTGGATAAGTTTGATAGGGACCCCTGGCCTTGAAAAGTTTGTAGTGGTGAGGAAGATAGGGGATGAGTTACAATGTGGCAAGCAAGTTATGAAATGACTTCAGAGAGGTAAGTACAAAGGGCTATAGGGACACAAAGAATGAGTACCTTATTCAGTCTAGGCTGGCAGTATTTAAAAAATGCTTCTTAGAGGAGATGACACTAATTCTAAAAATGTTGAGAAGAAATGAAGAGTTGAAATGGGGAGAGGGTGGTCCAGGCTGAGGAAAGTACTTGAGGGGAAAAGACAAGGAAGAAAGATGTACTTGGAGAAAAGCAAGAAGTTAGATATCATAGAGCTCAATACATAGTTAATCCCTTCTCCCTCCCCCTCTTAGGAAGAAATTGGACCCCACATTTCTCTAGGAAAAGTTCTAAAGATAGAACTTCTGGGAACAAAGGAAAACTGTTGACCCTCTTAAAAGAAAGGTGACTTCAGTGAACATCCCTGCTTAGCCCTGAAGCTGGCTCAGTAAGAAGTAGTTACTTTACAGAGTGTCCTTCCAGTGGGGACATTTTGTTTACCTCACATAGACATCAAACTGCTTCAAAAGTTGTGCATACTCTTCATATAGAGCTTTATTCTTTTGCTGGAACCCAGATAGCTTCTCTAACAATTCCAGGTTGCTCTTGAGAAGCTGAAAAACATTAAAAAAATACTCTTTGCTGAATAAAGTATGATGTTGAGGGAATGTAAACTGGCAAAGCCTTTCTGCTGAAGAAAGTTTACAGTGACTCCAGCTTCTGAAACTATAGTAACTTCCCGTGATTTCTACACCTCCAGATTTTCTAAAAGCTAACAGCTCTTTCCTAGACTTTGTTCCCTGACCTTTCCAGTGGCTTTGTAAGCATATAGTTCCCTATCAAAGGGCTTTGCAAAATCTATTGGTGAGGGAAGCATCAGATTTCTTGAAATGTTTTATAATGCTATCCTAGTGAAGATGTTAACAGGAGGTGCCAATATTAAAATGGATCCTGATTTTAGTGGGAATGATGGTGCTATAGAATCTCAGATGCCAAGTGCAATTTCTAACCCCCAGGTACGACTTATTACTAAGCAGTGGCAACAGAGAGATAACCAGATGGTGTGACTATGGCAATCTTTGGTTGTGGCTGACTGGTCACAGAAACTGTAGTACTTCAGCAGTGATTCACTGACTCAGAGTATGTTTTGCAGGGGCTTAGTGGGGTTGTGAATCTCCCCAGTGACCATTTCCCCAATTCTTGAATGTTCTCAGGATAGACAATTTGGAATAGCAGATTCCCCACCATACAAAAAAAAAAACAAAACAAAAAACAAAACACTAACTCAAAATGGATATAAGACCTGAAACCATAAAATACATAGAAGAAAACCTAGGCAAACACTCTATGACCTTGAATTCAGTGATGCCTTTTGGGACTTGACTGCAAGAGTCAGAGAAACAAAAGCAAAAATAAACAAATGTAACTACATCAAACTAAAAGACTTTCTCACAGTGAAAGAAACTACCACTAAAGTGAAAAGACATTTCACTGAATGGGAGGAAATACTTGCATATCATTTATCTGACAAGGGCCTAATATCCAAGATCTACAAAGAATACATACAACTCAACAAGAAGAAAACGAATAACCCAATGAAAAAATGGGGAGAACTAAATAGACACTTCTCCAAAGAAGACCTACAAATGGCCTATAGGCATGTGAAAAAAAATGCTCATCATCACTTATCATCTCAGACTAACAAGTTAAAACCACAATGAAATAATACTGCACACATGTAAGAATGGCCCATATCAAAAAAACTAGCGACAATAAATAATGGCTAGGGTATGGGGGCGGGGGGGAAGAACCATTCTACACTATTGGTGGGAATGTGGACTGGTCCAGCCTCTGTGGAAAATACTATGATGGCTTCTCAAAATGTTAAAAATATGTCTACCATTTGATGGAGCAATGCCATCTACTCCTCTTGCCGCTTTCTATTCACTCTGACTTCTTTCTTCCAACAGTTTTGTAAGTGTGTAATCCCTGAGTTTGCTTGATCTACCTAGAGCAGATTCTGTTTTCCTACCTGAACCTTGACTAAACTTTATGGGTAAAGTACTAGGCACTCAAAAATTATTAGCTTTATCAACTATTACTTGGGTCTATGGGAACAGCAAAACTTAGAAGCATCTCTATTTACTTTCTTACCTCATCAGATTTTCCTTTTTCATTTTCCAGCTGTTGGAGTTGTACTTCTTGTTGCTGAATTCTGGATTGTTGCTGAGAACTGGTTGTTTCCAGTCTGTTCTCTTTATCCAGTAAAATCCTCACTTGCTTTTGCAGCTCACTTATGCTCTGATCTAGGAGATTCCTGAGGGCATGAGTGTACATTAAATCTCACTGTGAGTTACAAAGATTTGTAAATGAAACTCTTTGACCTAAAATTATTATACCATCACAAGATTTTCTTTTTGTTTGTTCAATGAGGTAGGCTATATGGCCTTAAGATAAAGGGAACAACACAGAGAACCTCCTTTGTGGCAGCAGTTTTTCATGGTTCACTCTCATTTCTCAAAAGACGAGAAAAAATAATTTCTCTTATTTCACCGAGAAAGCTGTACCACAGAGAAGTTCAACTAATTTGCTCAAGTCACACAACTAGTACAAAATGGAGGTAGAGTTCTAATCTACAAACCCAGCTTTCTTGTACTCTTCCTTACAACTTTACAATTGAGTCCTGTGACCTTCTTGGTTCAATATAGGGTAGTTGGTTACAAACCCTATTGTATATGTATGTGTTAACATTGCTGTCATTGAGTCACAAATGAACCTGCGTTTGATAAGGAAAACTTATCCTTTTCCAAAAGGGCCTGAAGTGCTTAACTCTTTGAGAGAGAGACTCATCATACTACACTTTGTGGAAAGAGTTTAGCAAGAATACAGATAAGGTCCTTTGGGCTTAGGAGAACCATCTAGAAGAATATGAGGATGATAATAGTACTAGTGGACAAAGTTATCACTGACATGCTGGGCCAATAAAATGCTGATATTGGATCATTAAGTTTGCTTTCTCTAACTTCAATTTTCTGAGAAATCAATGAATTATTGGGAAACATTTATATTTGAGACATGGGGTTCATATTGCTCAAGCCCTAAGAATCCCTAGTTCTCATGTTTCTGGATGTAAGTGCAGGGTCTCCAAAGGCCATTGTAGTGTTTGCCTTCAATGGTTCATACCCACACTGCATCAACATCTCCCTCGCCTCTATTAAACTAATTCACTATATGCCTGAGCAATTCCTTGATATTATTGTCTACTTCTTTTTTGGATCCTTCTGAATTTCTGGTCAAAGAACCAGATAATGACCTAAACCTTGGAGCTTAAAAGGTATTTTTAATTTGCTAGAACTAAAAAACCTTGAGTTATCGGAATTAGAATTTAGGAGTTGGAAACTGATATCGAAATGGAAATCAAAATTTAAAAAGAAACTAATGAATATGTTGGAAATTAATCCCCTTATAATATATGGGGTTTGAACAATGAAAGATCAACAAATGTGTCGTGCCAGTGAATAAAATTAAGTAATTAGTAGACTGATAAGACTCCCTAACCTTTCTTTAGATCTATTCTTTACATAGCAACCAGAATGCTCTCTCTAAGTCACAATCTAATCATATCACTCTGCTTAAAATACTCGGTGGTTCCCATTACTCTTCAGATAAAGTCCAAAGTCTTTTACTATGACTTGATAGCTAGTTTACCTTTCTAGCCTCATTTTTGTGCCATTTCCTTTACCTCCAAATATTTTGTCCAGACAAAATGAACTTTTTTCATTTCCTGAAACAAGTTAGCCTCCACACCTATTCTTCCCCTGCAACTGCAGCCTTTACCACATCTTCCTCCTCCAGACCTTCCTTTGACTAATAATCTCTACTTACCTTTCCCATACCAACAACTTCACTCTCAGCTTAGCTTTCTTTGAGGGAGATTTTCAGAGCTCGCTCGATCAGATTAGGTGTTCCAGGTATGCACAGTCATAATCTAGACTTTCCCAAGTATAACACATTACATACCTCACTGCAGTTGCAAAATTTTATGTACAAGGATATTCATTATAGGATTATTTATAACAATAAAATGCCTAAACAACACAAGACATCAACATGTTATATCTATGTAACAGCAAGCTATACTACTGCTTAAAATGTTATGAAACAATCAATCAGTAACAGAAAGTCCCAAAATATTTGCAGATTAAATAAACATATTTCTAAATAATACACAAATCACAGACGTCTCAAGAGAAACTTTAAGATATTTTGAACTGGGGCCTCCCTGGTGGCGCGGTGGTTGAGCGCCGCGCTGTGGAGCTGTCTGCTGCGAGTTCGACGCCCAGCCAGGGAGATTCCCACATGGTGTGGCAGACCTCTCCTGCCTCGCCTGCTGCTCCCCTCAGAAGTGTATTTCTGATCTGCCTGTTCTGATCCCCACTCTGTCTCTGGTGAACCCTCTCGCCGCCCCACACCTCTGGCCTGTATCCCAGCTTGTATGTATAAATAAATCAATCTTAAAAAAAATATTTTGAACTACATGTATTTTCATGAAAGTGAAAACACAAATTACAAAAGCTGTGAGAGGCAACAGAAGCAGTGCTCAGTAGGAAACATGGCTTTAATTGCAAATATTATAAAAGAAGAAAGCAGAAATCAAAAATCTACACTTTTACCTTAGGAAACTAAAGAAAGAAGACCAAATGTAAGCCTAAATAAAGCCCAAGAAAAGAAATGAAAATTAGAGCAGAGATCAAGGAAACTGAAAATGGAAAACAGTAGATGAAACTAAAGCTGGTTCTTTGAAAGATTAATAAAATTGATAAATCCATTAGCCAAGTTAACCAAGAAACAGAGAAGAAACAAATTAATAATATCAGAATAATCTGAACACAAAGATAATCTGAACAGGTTTATACCTAGTCAATAAATTAAATCAATATTTAATTACCTAAGAAATAAAGTGCCAGGCCCAGATGGTTTTACTGGTGAATTCTACCAAACATATATATAAGGAAGAAATGATAACAATTCTCTTCCAACATAACTAATTCTATGAAGCCAACATTATTCTAAAACCAAAACCAGATAAAGCTATTAAAAGAAAGGAAACTGTAGACCAACATTCCCATGAACTTGCCCAAACTCCTTAATGTAGCTCCACATGACCCAGGCCCAGCTTACCTTTCTTGCCTCATTTTCTTGCCACTCCCTTATCTCCAGACATTTTTTTAAAAGATTTGTTTATTTATGCATACAAAAGCTGGGGTGTAGGCCAGAGGTGTGGAGAAGGGGTTGTGAAAGGATTCACCAGAGACAGAGCAGTGAGCAGAACAGGTGGATCTACTGAAGTGCACTGCTGTGGGGAGCAGCAGGCGAGACAGGAGAGGTCTGCTGTGCCATGTGGGTCAGATCTCTGGCCAGAGATCGAACTCATGCTGCAGTGGCTGCCTATAGTTTCATAGTGCTGAGACTAACCCCTTATGCCATCAGGGAGGTCCCCCAGACATTTTGTTTTAGCGAAAATGAACATTCTTCACTTTGCTGATGACGAGGATGATGATGACAACAATATCGAATATTGTAGTAACAACACTAACACCTTTTTAGAAGGGGCTTTGTAATGTATCAACTTGGCTAGGAATTCCTTCCATATGTGTTTCTAGTTGGTAACCCCCTCCCACAACTACATCAGATCAAATCCCCATCACAAGTCTCTTATTAAATATATATTCCTCCCACTAGTCTACATTTCTGATTGAACCCTGATATAAGTGTTTACTACATGTCAGATATGGATACAAGTCAGCTGCTCATAATTCATTTAATCCTCACAATGATCCTGTGAGGTAGGTATGGACAAGCACTGAAAGGATAAGAAACTTGCCCAAGATTATGCAACCAAGTGACTAATAAATGCCCATGTTATATTGCTAGGCAAAAAAAGCAAACCCCAAAGCAATCATTTAAAATGGTTCAATTTTTGTTAATAAGAGTAATAAAAATATGCATATGCTTACAAAGAAAATCTGAGAAATATGTAGCAACTTAAAATGGTTATTGCTGAAGGATCAAATGCTGAAGAACTTAATGTTATTCATTGGACATATCTCTATCTCTGTAGTATTTGAAATTTCATAATGAACAGTTATAATTATACTTGTACTCGCTTGAATTTATCCCAAGGAAATAATAAAGGATGTGCACAAAAGTTGGCTATAAGGAAATGTATTGTTTCTTGTTGTAACAAGAAACTGGGAAAAATGTAAATGTCCCATATAAAGAATTGAGTAAATAAATCATGTTATATTATTAAAATAATGTTCTAGAAGATTTAAAGACTGGTAAACACATCATAATATTTTAAGTGAAAAAAGAAGGTTAAATCTAAATCTTTAAAGTGGGGTTGCTCACCTCCAACTTACAATACAATGTATACTATATGGCCCCCTTTTCTGGAAAGATCCTTCACAATTTCATTTTCCTATGCTCCGTTTACATACTACCACATATTTATTTCAGCAAATCTTTACAAAGTTGTAAAGAACTGGTTTTACTAGTTCCTCTTTGGAGATAAGACAGGTTCCAGGAAAGTTAAATTGCCCTTTTCCTGTTCAATTCTTTGATTACACCTTTTGTTTCCTTATAAGCTTCACACAGTTGTTTTACATTCTAGTCTTCACACTTCCAATTGCTGAAGTTCTTAGGAGCTATAAACCTGGCATATCTTATAACTGCTGACTTTCATTCATGGTAACACCAGTTCCCTTGTGTTATTACTTGGAGATGGTTGTAAAAACTTTGATAAGACAATATATGGGAATCCTTAGTACCCCAAATTGGAGTTGATTTCTTCCATAATTTGGACTTTCTCAGAGGGGAAACTAGGGGGCTGCCCACCGAGGAACACTTCAGCTCTGTCAGGAGTCCAGCTTACTACTGGCTTCTCTAGTTAGCTATCCTATCTCGTGGCAGACTTCTTAGCTACTTCTGCCAAACCCAGAGTTATTGTTTTTTACTCCTTGACTGAGAAGTTTGTTCACCATTCATCATTTTTTGTTTTACCTCATTGTATGTTTGCCTTTAGGGCTTTCTCTTGCTTTGTGAGCCACCCAATAAAAGGTAGGCTTATTCTAGTTCATTCAGGATCTAGTTATATTGTAGATACTCTGCCAACCTGCTAGAAGTGACAGTGAGGCAATTATTTTTCCACTGTGCCTCACTGAGGGAATTCATTATTCATTCATATGCTTACTCAAATGTTCATTCATTTGCTAAATATTTACTGAGTATCTGTTAAGTGTCAGGCCCTATGCTAGAACTTTTTAACTAGAGCTGACAGTAAGTTTCTTAGCTTCACAGTATATATGAATGTTCTATATCTCTTTAGTGATTTTAAAATCACATTTTTAGAAAACTATGTGTGAATCATTCTGAGAGCTACAGAAATAAGAAATATCAGTTACTTATTATCAGGGCATCCAAGAAGACCATTTAAATAAGACTTTTAAAAATAGTCATAACTTGCAGGGGAAAATGATCTCCTATATAGTAGCAGTTTGTTGATAATTAAGGTGACTGTAAAGTACTTGAAACTTCTTTGAAGAAAGTCAGTCAATAAACACAAAACACAAACTTCATCCTAGTCGCATCTTGTGCCAATCATGTTAGAGTTAGAAAAACAAAACCTTGGAAGATCATAATTTCACAGGCAATCCAGTCATTCAAGAAAATTTACCCAGGTGTACCAGAACAAGAAATAATCTCTGCCCACAAGAATTCCACACTTCATTGTGAAAAGCAAACAGTAAACAATTAAAATACAGTGTGTGATAAGTATTATATGAAGAAGTTGTATGAGTTTACTTCAGTGGGGACAGAGAAACACAGTGGTAAGCTCAGTCATAGGAAGCTGACGTCATGGCTCCCCTTACCTCTTCTCTTGTTCTTTCTGATATTGTTGCTTTATTTTAGCTTCATTTTCCCTTGATTCTTTTAGCCTTTCCTCTAGTTGTGTCTTCTCCAAAATACAAGTTTCTGGGAGACAAACTTTTTGAACTTGTTCTAATTTCTGTTGCAGATCTAAAATCTTAAATGGAAAAAGTTTACAGATAAAATTTTAAGGTGTGATCTTTTTCCCAATTAAAGAAATCCCATATGCAGGGCAAACATACAAATGTAGTCAAAGGACATAGCTAGATCTAATTAATAATTAGCTAATTCTTTCCTGTGGTAACATTGATTCACAACACTGTATATGATTTAGGGGAATAGGTTCAGACTTCCTCAGATGTAATTTATCACCATATCCCCATCACTCAAGTATCCATAGTCCTTTACCCTAGGCCATTAGGCGCCCTTGCTCCCTTTATTTTGCACTATTTTGACCTATATCTCAATGGATTGTGCTGTTTGTAGTGACATTACTTTTATTCAATTGCACTGAACTACTTGGAGTTCATGCATTTTCACTGTTGTATGCTGATATATAAATACACAATTATTCCTCATGTTAGTGAACATTTATGTTGATTCCAATTTTCCGGTATTTGGAACACTATTACTATAAACATAATTGTATTCCTGTCCTTGATACATATGTGTAATATAACAGTTTCTCTAGTGTTTATACTTAGTGATATAAGTGTCCATTGTATCATATTTATACCTTTAATATAACTATGTATCAATGCCAAATTACTATGTAAAATGTTTATATAAGTTACTCCTTCAACTGCAGTAAATATATATGTGTTTGTGTTGCACAAAACCCTTACCAATACTTAGTATCATCTAAATTTAAACATTTTATCTCTTTATGAATGTTATCAATTACTTTTTAATGGAATAATAACATACATATGTAAAGTGGACAAAACACAGTGAAGTTTTATGTACATATCCACCTCCTACACCAAGAAATAAAATATTTTCAACATCATTGAAGATACTCTCATATCCCCTCCCACTTAATACCTCTCATAAAGACAATCAACATCTTATAACTTAGTTTGGTCTGTTTTGATATAAATGAAATGACAAATGAATTCTTTTGTGCCGACTTCCATACCTCAAAATAAGTCTTTTGGGTTTAATTCAGACTGCTGTCACCAACTTTTTGAAGTCTGTTTAATCTTTACATGATTTGAGGAAATGATTTATTTTTTACGTTAAGATTTGACTAAGATACACATATTAAAATGTTCAACTGTTGCATACTACTGCCTCCTGGTGTTAAGAAATCTAAACTACAGGAACAATATTTCAAAATGTTCTTTCACAACACATATCCCTACAAAAAATACAAAATAAAAATCATCTAAATAGCCAATCTAAATAAAAGGAGATTAAGTCTTTAAAAATTGGAAAGTATAAAACAAAATTCAGGGCTTTAAGTTAATCTTGTAACTGCAACTTACCTTGTTAAGTACACCCAAGTTTAAAAAAACACTCAGGTTACCAGAACTGTAGGAGCAGGTGAAGTCAAAAGAGGGAGCATGGGAGAGTAAACAAAAATCCTAAAATTCTATCAAGTGTGTATCATATCTGTTTCTGAAAGCCCATAGGGAAACAGGATTTCAGTGGTGGCATCCAGTGCATGCCATTTATTAGGCATGAGGATAATTACCTTTTCCTCCGCATCAGCAACTTTAGATTTCTCCTGAGCCAGCTTTTCCTGTAGGCTATTCTGTGATTTAATGCTCTGAGCCTGTGTAAGTACTTCCAGCTCCAGTTCTTTGATTTTCTGCTGACAGTGCTTCCACTCTGCTGTGAGTGAAGAGCACATCTTTGCACTGTCTAGTAACTTCTGTTGGGCCTGCTTTAGTTCAATTTTGATCTAGAGGCGGGGAATAAACAAGAGTGACAAAAATAAATATGGAGCAAATGCGATTATAAGCCAGAATAAGCAGCCTTCAAAGAAGCACAGTTCCCCAAGAGAGAGCTGGCCAGTATCAATGTCACATGTCTGATTACCTCTCTGGCACTGCTGTGTGTTAGCGAGGCTTGCCAAAGATCTAGCCAGATGGCAGCTGGACAAAAGAATTTTCTTAAAAGTTTCTATATATGCATAGTCGAAACATTTTTCACCCATTTTTCAATCTACTCCAAGCTGGCTTTCATCCCACTACTCCATGAAACTATTTTCACCAAGGGCACAATGACGTCCCTGTTGCCAATATAAAACCCATGGAAAATCTGACTTCTCAGTAGTATTCATTCCTTCTCTTTCATAAAGTTCTCATGGGGTCTGTGATGCCCTTTTGGTTTTCACTTAATTCACTGCTAATTTCTTCTTGGTCTCCATTTTTAGTATGTTCTAAAGCTACCCAATCTCTAAATATTATCAGACTATCCTTGTCCTTGAGAGTGGATCATTCTCTCCATCTTTATACTAAGAGTTGCCCAAAAGAAAAGCCCTGATAGTGCTCATATCTTCAAAATCATTTTTCTCTCAGACTGCCTGATTTCAGTAAATAATGCCACCATCCAACCTTCTGCCCAGACCAGTAACTTCAGAGTCATTCCTGTGTCCTTCTCTTCTACCATGGGCCAATTCTGCACATGTTGACACTTGGCCTGCATCTTGGGGATAAGGTTTGTGTGTTTTGCCAACCATTAAACCGTAGGTATCTACAAGATTGCCTGCCTGTGTTTAACTGGTGCTCAAGAAATATTTGTTGAATGTTTGGGGCTTACTAGGTTTCTAACACACACACACACACATACACACACACACACATGCACACATGCACATGCACACGTGCACACACACACAGAATTAAACCACAATGAAAGGGAAGTCCTATTTTACACATTAGTTCAGTTTGAACAATTTTGTGGTTCATAACATTTAGATGAATCTGTGGATGGCAGTGATATATAGATTATTTTAAAACAAGCATGCTTGGGGGATGTCCCCTAACTTATTGATGTTCTTCTAACAAAAAATAACTTTTCCCACCTTTGAATTGTATCTTGGTGCAGTTATTTGATTCAGCCAGTAGTAACGGATATATTTATTAGGGCTGGATAAGTCTAGAGATATAACTAGGGCAGGACCACCAGGGTTTGGGCTCCAGTCACTGAAATTTAGTAAATGCTAAAGGTTTTAGCTTTCAAAAGTGTGTGCAATTTTAAAACTTCTATTCACAGGTTCATGACACACACACACACCCCTTTTAGCGGTGGAGAGACAACTGAGCTAATTGGTAGCGGAAAGTGAAAGGAGTGAGTTATCAGAGAGTTGATATTGTCCACTCATCGGTGGATCCTTTCACGAATTACAAAGTGGAGGAGTTTTGATTTGTTTATCCACAGGGCTGTCTGGCAACTGAGATCCTTCAATTAAAGATGTGCCCACTAGAGTTACCTTAATGTTTTCATCTTGAAGTAAGCTGTTATGCTGCTTTAAGTCCAAGTTCTTTCCCCGTTCATATCGAAGCTCTTTTTCAGCTGAACTGCACAGAATCTGAAGTCGGTGCAAATTCTGACGAAGCTGTGGTTCTTCTTGCTGTTGGTATTTTGGTGTATTTCCAGATGATGGATACTAAAGCAAATGTTTTAAAAAGAGAAACATGGCCATTTAGAAAGAATATTGGTAAAACATAGGACCCAAATAGCAGGATCTGAATTGTCAGAATGTGATTATTCACAGGTAAATATTTTGGAGATAGTTTACCTAAAACGAATTACTTTTACATTTATTGGGAGTTAGTATATATTCATGTAATTTAACTTCTATTATATTAAAGTGAAAATATCAGGGAAATTATGTGAACAAAAGCAGTTAAGCAGACAATTTCTTGTTTTTCAAATTAGTGAAAGGGAACAGAAGCATGGGCAATTTTTAGAGTAAAACTCTTTAAAATGGAGAGTTCAAAGAGTCAATATATGAAAAAGGAAAGTGTGAAGGTGTGTATGTGTGTGTGTGTGTGTGTGTGTGTGTGTATTTGTGTGGGCAGGGCTGTTAGCAAGAGGCAAGAGAAAAATTAGTATGAGATCTTAAATTCCTAGCCTTCCTCATCACTTTCCTTTTACTACCTTATGATATTCTTCAGTTACTACTCAACACTAACATACTCTCCTATGAAGTCTCTCCAGTACAATCAAACTACCTTAACCAAAAGAGTAGTTGTTTGGATTTTTAAGAATAGGTACGTACACAGCTTTGCCGAGAAGTTAAATAATTCAACCTAATCCAATTAAATATATAAAATATACTTAGAATTTCCCAAGTCCAGGTCCTGCTTTCTCCCACAACTTTCTGCAAAGCCCATGTCATAAGTTATATCTTGCTTATGTTCCTGAAGCAACACAAAATTCACCAAGTCCTTTCAGCCCTTCCATTTCTACCTCAGTCTTGTCAGAAAGACAATCTAAATTCAGTGTGCTTGTCTTAGAGCTGCAAGCATCTAAGATCCCTAGAGAAAGTTCTGTAATGTAATTATAATGTAATTATTATGAATTCTAGACTTTTGGAGTTAGAGACATTCGGGATTCAATCCAGAATCTATAACTTACTAATTGGGTAATACTGGAAAAATTACTTAGTCTTTTTATTTCTCTTTTTCTTCCTCTTAAAGAGGGAATAATAATGATAACTCCTGGATGGGGTAAAAGGGTAAGTAAGATAACTGCAAAAATGAAACACAATATTAGCATATATTAAACACTCAACATTATCCATTACAATTCATGCCACCTAACTGTCTTTATCTTTAACTGCCCTCTTCTGCCATCTAAACCCAAAGGTTCTCCTGCAGCCCAGAAAGCCTTGATCACCCCCCTAGCTTCTTATCTAACTATTATACTGCAGTTTTTTAACAATTAGTCATCAGCAACCTGTGTGGTCATTTGACTTACCAAAACAGAAATAGACAAGGGAAACACTCTATTTAAACCAAAGGAACAAAACACAGACATTTTTAGCCTGCTTTGAAGATGAGAAAAGCCAGAACAGTAGTTCTGTCTGCCTACATTTTCCAGGCAAGTCACATTACCAAAGCAGAAACACAAATTGTTTTTCAAGAAAGGTCACTATTAAAGAAGCTCCCAGTTATCCAGTCAACATAAAGAATCTCTAATTTTTCCCACGGTGTAAATTACCTCCCAGTTAAAAGCTGTTGAAGAGGCATAAAGACTCATTCAGGCTACTAAGAACCATGTAAGAGCTTAAAGTACTTAGGGGTCTTTATTAAGGCAATTATCCTCTCTGAGTCACTTTACTCCTAACCTAAGACCAGATCATGCCTAACATCTACCTTAAGGAATTTATGACTGTTAAGGCTCAAAATAAAACAAGGTGGAACCAGCATTAATTACCTCACTTTTATAGAATTAAAACCTACTGCTAATACTTTATATTATTTTATTAAAACTATATTTTAAACTAAGTTCATATCTGGTCCCAGTGATAAGATCATTCCTATTGTGGAGAGAGTTAAAGACGACTGGCTTTTTTGGGCCCCCTTGGTGATGCAAAGGGTTAATTCTCAGCCCTATGAAACTCTGCAGCCACTGCAGCATGAGTTCGATCCCAGGCCAGGGAGCTGACCCACATGGTGCAGCAGATTTCTCCTGTCTTGTCCACTGCTTCCCTTAGCAGTGTATTTCAGTGGATCCACCTGTTTTGCACCCCACTCAGTCTCTGATGAATCCTCTCATCTCTCCCCACTCCCCACACTTCTGGCCTATACCCCAGCTCTTGTATGCACAAATAAATATCTTTAAAAAAAAAAATGACTGGGGCCTCCCTGGTGGCGCAGCGGTTGAGCACTGCGCTGTGGAGAGATCGGCAGTTCGCAATGCAAGTTCGACGCCCAGCCAGGGAGAATCCCACATGGTGCGGCAGATCTCTCCTGCCTCACCCGCTGCTCCCCTCAGCAGTGTATTTCTGATCTGCCTGTTCTGCTCCCCACCCTGTCTCTGGTGAACCCTCTCGCCAGCCCACGCCTCTGGCCTGTACCCCAGCTTGTATGTATAAATAAATAAATCTTTAAAAAAATAAAATAAAATAAAATAAAATGACTGGCTTTCAAGATTCTCATCCAACAAATGTGGAAGGCTTAGTTCAGATTTTGGTTATTGTTGTATTACTATCTGGGCTCTGGTTATGCTATTGGTCAACAAATATATACATTAATGCTAATAAAAAAATCCATGCTTATATAACTGATCAGAGGAAATGGACCAGGTCAGAGCACATGTTCATAGCACCTACCTTGGCGCTACTGTCCTCTGAACTATCCCCAGAGCTCTGAGACTGAAGGAGTTTCTGATTCATAAGGCTCAGTTCTTCTCTAAGCCTCACAATTTCCTCAGGCTCCAAGGTCAACTCCTGTTCTTCACCTTTCATATTTTGGTTCTGTGATGAGTCCTCCTCCTTCTGTCCCTCTCTTGGAAAAGTACCCTTCATTACTGACTTCTCTGGAATTTCCTTCTGCTTACTTTCTCCTAATTTGGGACTTGGTGCAAATATACCAATAAAAAACTATCAAAATGCTCATCATGGTTAACAGAATGCAGAGATTAAAAAAAACCTACCATTCAAGAAAGTACTGCAAGCAAGATTTACAACTTGAGTTCTACATCAGCCCAGTTATCTTAACTCTTATAACAAATGAGTCAAATTTTTAGCTTATATTCACAGATATAATCCATCATAGAGTTTTCTCTATACCCAAACAGTCAGTTTAAGAGAGTTGTTCACTTTTTCAATTTTTAGTGTGGCATGGGGCAGACCCAGATTATAAAAGATGTAAAAAATCAGTAAGCACCAGGTGCTTTGGCAGGCACTAGGTCTACAATAGGGCATAATCTCTGCCCTAAGGGGCTTACAATTTAGTGAAAAGTAAAGATGTGATTAAATTAAATTATTAGTAATCTGGGGCCTGATGGCTCAATAGGCACAAGTCAGGTAAGTATAAAGATAGAGGTGTGTGCATGCTTTCATGTGTATATGTATTTTGGTGGTAGTAATAGTTAGGGGGTTGTATGGAGGAGAATTGGAAAGATTAAGATGTTCAGAATGACTTAATAAGATCAGTAAATCTAGAGCAAAAGACAGAATGTGCTTCAGAAAGCTCATTTGGAGGCAGGGAAGCCAGTTAAGAAACTGTCGTAGTGATCCCCGTAGTAAACAACAGTGACTAGAACCTGAGAGTGGTGAAGGAAAGAAGCAATGGGTTCTAGAAATATTTGGGAAAAATATTAATAAGATTTGTCATTTACAGATGAATGAGGAAAAGGAATCATGGCTGAAATCTGGATTTCTGGCAGGGGCAAAGGGGCGAGGGGCTGTACAGGAAGGTGGAATGTGAATATAGATGGGAAAGATGCTTGTGGTGAAGATACAGGTCCAGAAGAATGTGAGCAGGAAGGTTTCTACAACCTGGCTCACAGAGAAGGGGGAAAGTACAAGGAGGACGGTCATTCTAGACAGAAGTGTGAAGACTTGCGGGGAATAAGCAGAGGCACGGGAGCCTTACCAGGAGGCCGAGAAGTCAGAAGGAAGAGAAAAAGCACGAGACTAAGAGCCACAGAAACCAACCAGAGTGAATGAATTCTTCATGGTTAGAGAGCGTGAATGAAAAGTAGAATGAACATAAATGCGACAATTTTAGTTTTACTCCCTTAATCTTTATTTGTTTCAGGGGCCTCACAGACTACCATAGCACGCTTCACAAGTTACATAGTCGGTTCCCAAAGTCTTCAGGAAGGCAATTTGCCAATATACTTGAGTCATAAAAAATGTTCAGACCCTTTGACTGAGTAGTTGCACACCCATAAACTTACTGCAGTAAAATAATTCATAAGAAGAAAAAAAGCTGAATGTATAATAATGCTCATAACCATGCTATTTGAAAAAATGTTTAAATGGAGATAGGGAAAAGAGTAAGAGAATTAAAGATCAATCAACTTGAAAGTGATATGGTTTTTATCTATATGAGAAATGCTTACCAAAGTAAAATGGTTGGAAACTCTGTATATGTACATATGTATATATAAGCACGTAGTTAGATAAACTGTAGAAAACCTAAACATAGGAAAACTGGAAAGGATCGGGGGAAATTGGATCTAGAGACTTTTTTACTTTTAAAATCCCTTTAACACTGTATAAAAAAGAATTAAATATTTTATTTTGAACTCAGCAGTTTTTAAAAATAACATAGTCAGTGACATAGAAGAAAATGATACAGCATAAAATGCTTGAAGAGTAAATATCTGATGAAGTAGAAATGAATCTTCCCATCCTCCATAAACTTGGTTCTTTTCCCTATTCTCAGTGGAAGCCAGATACACTAGAAGACTGGGGAAATATAAACATATACCTTATAATTTTAAACGTGAAGAAACTAACTTCTATATTTGACTGACTAAATGTCAATATCCGGGTCATGGTACCGTACTATAGATTTTGAGGAGTTACCACTAGAGGAACTGGTAGACGATATATAGGACATATTATTTCTTACAACTGCATGTGAATCTACAATGTCTCAAAATAAAAAGTTTACTTCAAAAAATAGAAAATCTATGAATTGGTCATTTAAGTTTAATATTTATGAAAATGTGAAAATGTTTGACTTGTCATATTTAAAAGGGTAAAGGACATTATAAAGAGTAATCTTAGAAAATTGTCAAAAATTAGAACCACAAGAGACTCCAATAGTCAAAGCAATCTTGAGACAGAAGAACAAAACTGAGGCATTATACTGCCCGATCTCAAATAATATTACAAAGCTATAGCAATCAAAAGAGTATGGCACAGGCATAAAACCAGACACATAGATCAAAGGAACAGAATAAAGAGCCTAGAAATAAACCCACACTCTATCATCAATTAGTTTATAGCAAGGGAGCCAAGAATAGTTTCTTCTACAAACGAAATAGAAAAACTGGACAGCCACATGCAAAACAATGAAACTGTACTACTATCTTATACCACATCCAAAATAATTCAAAATGCATTAAAGAGGAATTAAAGACCTGAAAACATAATACTCCTAGAAGAAAACATAGGCAATAAACCATTTGACTTCAATTTTGGCAATGATTTTTGGATCTAACACCAAAGCAAAGGCAACAAAAGCAAAATAAACAAGTGGGGCTATATCAAACTAAAAAGCTTTTGCACAGCAAAGGAAACCATTAACAAAATGAAAAGACAACCTATTGAACGGGAGAAAATGTTTGTAAATCATATATCTCATGAGGGGTTAATATTCAAAATATATAAAGAACTCTAACAATTCAGTGGTAAAACAAACAAACAAAAAACCCCCAATCCAATTAAAAAATTGGCAGAGGGTCCGAATAGACATTTTCCAAAGAAGATAAACAGATGGTCAATAGGCACATTGAAAAGGTACTCAACATCGCTAATCATCAGGGAAATGCAAATCAAAATCACAATGAGCTATCACCTCATACCTGTTAGCATGGCCATTATCAAAAAAACAAGAAATAACAAATGATTGGCAAGGATTTGGAGAAAAGGGAAATCTTGTACACCGTTGGTAGGAGTGTTTATTTATACAACCACTATGAAAAATATTATGTAGCTTCTTCAAAAAATTAAAAATGTAATTACCATATGACCAACAACTCCACTTCTGGGGATTAATCCAGAGAAAACAAAAATATTAACTCAAAAAGACAGATATACTCTCATGTTCACTGTAACATTTGTTACAGTGGACAAGATACAGAATCAAGCTAAGTGTCTATCAAAGGATGAATGTATACAGAAAATGTGCACACATGCTCGTGCACACACACACACACACACTCACACACACACGAAGTCTTGCCACTTGAGACAACATGGATGGACCTTGAAATAATTAAGCTAAGTGAAATAGGTCATACAGAGAAAGAAAAGAACTCTTTGTTCTTACTTCTATGTAGAAAGGGGGAAAAAAAGAACCCAAAAAACCCAAGCACACCGATACAAAGAACAGTTTGGTGGTTGCCTGAGGCGGGGGATAGGGGTATGGGTGGAATGGGTGAAGGGAGCCAAAAGGCACCAACTTCCAGAGATAAATAAGACATGGGGATGTAATATTCAGCCTGGTGACAACAGCTAATAATATTGTATGGCGTATTTGAAAGTTGCTAAGAGAGTAAATCTTAAAAGGACCCAGAAAATTTAGTAACTATGCATAGTGACAGATGTTAACAGGCTATACTGTGGTAATCATCTTGCACTACATACAAGTTCTGAATTATTATGCTATGCACCTGCACCTATTATAGATAATATGTCAATTACACCTCACTAAAAAAAAAAAAAAAAAAGTCAAAAAAAAAAAAAACCCAGTAAACATAGCCAGACCTAATATAATGGCATAGTGGCCATGGGAGAAGAGTAGCAGTCTGTGTATTGTGTTGGAAGATAATGTTTAAATGGTCCTCCTTTTAGGTGGCTTTATAAAATAAGCCAGTAAAGCCATATTTAGAGCAGGGCAGTCCATGTGTCTTTTCTACTGGAGGGAATGAGGAGCAGTGCCCTCTGGGGGACAATCCTGGGCTAATACCATTTTCCATCTTAATTAATAGTCTGGATAAATGAATTGTATGCACACAAATCAGTTAACTAAGGAGAATTAGCAATACTTTGGAATATGGGAATTCAATTTAAAGGGCCATTGAAATAAATGCCCTCTTGAAAAAACAGGCTTTATCCTTTCAAAGGGTGAAGAAAATGGGTAACTTAGAAACCAAAGGTAAACTGAACAGATTTTCAAAAGTAATACAATTATGCATTACTTTATTATTACTTTTATATCATAATAATATGTATATTAACAATATTGACAATAATATGTATTATGTAAAAGTTGCGTGATCAAAAGCCAGCTATGGACCAAAATGACATGGAACTGAGAACAGAACTGCAGCCAGCACACTGACACCTTGGGGGCTGGAAAGCCCACTATGACTCTCGAATTTCTCCTCCCTCTATGGTAGCTGTTAATTTTCTAAAGGATTCATTACCTATTTCTGACTGCAATTCACCTCTTCTGTTATTTTTATGTCATCCTCTAATTTTGCAACTGTCACCATTTTTCTGTGATAGGAGGTGACTAGGCTACCTCCTTGTCTTGTTCCTTTTCTAGCAGCCTAGATCAGACCTGTCTCAAACACAGAGAGAGACTGGAGAGAGACGCTATAGCACAGTGGAAGTCATGACTTCCAGTCCTGGGTCTTCCATTCACTGTCCACGAAACCTTTGGTTATGCACAATCTCTCAGTCTCTTCATTTGTGAAGTGACTTTGCCTTACTCATAAGATTCTGGGCTCTTATGAAGTAAAATGTGAAAGCACTTTGCAAACTTGTAAGTATAAGGAAGGAAGAAAAGAAAGAAAAAAACAGAGTATGTTCTAAAAACTATCAGACACAGTGTCAATAAAAACAGCAAAACAAACCTCCCTTCAGAGTATAGTCTTAATTGTGCAAAACAAAATAAATAAACACATACATACATGTATGCACACAGAAAAAAGAAAAGAAGAAAAATTGAAATGTTAACATCTCTACCTAGTGGGAATTAAGAGTTATTATAATCTCCTTATACTTTTGCCTGCTTTCCAAATTTTCTATAAAAAAATACATATTTTTAAATCAGGAAAAGGTTTTAAAACAATATCATCTCAAAAGAAAACTCTTTGGGGAATACTTATAATTTTTCTACATACATCATTTGGAAGTGACTATCAGATTTTTAATGATCAAGCCAAATAAAATGTCCTCTACCCCAGATAGCTAATGTGATATATATGGATTTTCTCAATTTACCAGAGTTCCTTTCTCTCTTCCTCTGGGCTCTGAATTTCTACTCCCAAAACTGGTGCTTCAGTGTCAAAGTCTTTACAAATATTTTCACTTGTACTTAAATTAGCAGCTGCTGGTTCTTTCCCTACAGTAAAATAATTTAATTGTTCAAATTCTTGTGAAAGCTTCGAGACCTGTAAAGTTAAGTGAAAAGACAAATATTCCAATTTTTTGCATACTCATGTATAGCTGTGAAAAACATGGATTGCTTACATCAAATACTTAAATAATTATTGACATCCAAATTGAAGTTTTCCAATTTAATGTAATACTTTGTGGTTATATAATTTAATCCATTTCTACTAAAAGCATAAGGGTGTCTTAGTTCATGGTTTTTAAAAACTGGTATTTTTGGCCTCTGGGAGTGGCTTCGACAATGATGTTTAGAGTTTCATTCTATCTTTAAAAAGCAAAAAGATGTGCTCTAGAGAGTTTTACAGTTTTATCACACATTTTTTTGTTCTCAAGTTTTAGATGCACTTTGGTGATTCCTAAGAGGAATAAAATGTCGCTGTAAGAAGGCATTAGAAAGAACATTAGACCTATATCACAGAGAACAAACCTCTTCCCATTGATCCCATGTGTCCAGAAACACTTGAATGTGTAAAGGCTCCTAGACTATCAGAGAGGAGCTCCAACTTCCATGTACAAAGGCATATTCTCTCACATTGCCACCCACCCAGACTTTCAGAATTAGTGATCTGGGCTAGGAAATGGGTACCTGCTAAAATAAGTGTCCCAGGTAATTCCGATATAAGTAGATACTTTGAGAGTCCCTGCTCTGTTGTGTGATTTGGCAAAACATTTGTTTAGGTGTTTTATTTTTTGGACAGAGTCCTTCCTTCAAAGGTTGCTCTTCATATGTGAAATGAAAGAACATCTCTGGACAGCAGTAGAAAGGGTAGGGAGTTCTAAGAAAGGAAGATGGTGCCCCATCAATGTATTGCACCAAGACAGACTGCAATCTGCCTGACTTACATTCTGAACCAGCTTGAAAATAGTTTCTAGAGTAAATACTTTGTTTGGTTTCCTAGACCTTTTCAGTTCTCTGAAGAGAAACTATAGTGCATGACTTAGACTATAATCTCATAGGTCCATATAGTCACATATGGACTGTAACTTCTCAGGGGTTGAGAAGGTTGGTCTTGATATGGGCCTTAGGGGATGGGAGATGTGAATAGGTGAAGGAGAGACGGAAGCATATTTTGAGCATGAGCAGCATCTTTAGAGGCTGAATAGGAACTGAATAGAGCGTGTGTGCGGAAGTGAAGAGGGCATCTTACTGGAAATGGAGTCTACAAAACGAGGGGTTGAGGAACAAAGCAAAATAGAGGGGAGAGGCCAGATCATGAAGGGACTTGAGAAACAAGTATTGTTTCAATAAGCTTGCATTGTTTTTGTTAAGTAGGAGAAAAGATTCCTAAATGCGACTTAATTACTGATTTTTATGGCTATTGTAAACATGTAAACATAATAGATAATAAATTTTGGTTTCTTAAGGAGTTAAAAAAACAAACCAACAAGCAGAACTTAGGTTTGGTATTAGAGCAGATTGGGAGACCGCGGAAGTTTTCTGAAAGGGATGGTAACATTAATGATGAGCATTTTCTAGGTATTCTGGGCTCACATGACAAGGCTGGTATATATTTTAAGTGGGTAGAAGCTTTGTTATTTGTCATAAAGAAAGTTAAATTCATAGGATTTCCATGACACACATGGAACAGGGCCAACTCTGTTCCATAGGCTGCTCCTACCAACATTTTATCTTCCTGACATAGCTCAGTTTATGATCGGACAAGTTGAAGTACCAAAAAGTATTAAGTTGATTGTGCTACTTTCTGCTTGGGGCTCTAGGGGAGGAAAACATTGCTTAGGTTGGAAATCACCATTCAGTTTGGCAGTGAATTTAATGTCCCTCAGACTGATGTTTTTAGTCTATAAATTTTACCTCCAAAATTCTGTGGCTATGCATCTAGGTGTTCCAAAAACAAACAAACAAAAAAAAAAACAACAATACAAAAAATAAAAATAAAAAGAAAGCCAATTTTAAAAAAACAGGTTCAATAAATGCACAAAATACAAATTTACCAATTTTTAGCTACTTTTAGTAAGACTACTTTGAATTCTTAAAAAAGTCAATGTTCCAAAGAGAAACTGGAATATAATTAAAGAATCAATGACTTAAACCAGAAACTTTCAATGAGTAAAATTTTTGATGGGAAACAGAATGTATATGGTCTCAAAGTATCTCCCCACAAAATCTCTTAACTTATAACCCATGCCCTATGGTCATTAATTCCACATTAACAACAAAAAATTAAATTTCCAAGTCATCTCTTTTTGGACATTAATTTCCTTTTTATCTTATTCCCATAAAAGATATGTCAAACATTTAAAATAATCCTGTCTCACCTCTGTTTCTAATTCGGTGTTCTCTCTTTGTAGCAGGTCATATGCTATTAAATAAGGGTCTCTGTCTTCTGCTGTCCCTGGGAGACTTTGAATTTCATTATAAAGACATTTAAGTTCTGACCGTGATTTTTGCAATTCCTGATTAAGAAATTAAGATATTTAGTAGAATAAAATAAGACTTTCCCCATGAAATGTATAATAGTTTCAAAAAAGAATCTTTAAAATGATTATTACAGTGTTTTTTTGTTTGTTTGTTTGTTTCAACCTATCTGTCTCCAGATTCTTTTCTTTAGTAGTTCAAACAAAGATTATGTAAATAAGTTAATTAAATTGAATATTGAAAGAATAGGGTTTCTAGAGTCATTCCTACTTTAACAAGGCTTGAAGAGAGGCATATTCTTCAGCAACTACTGCATAAAATAGTTACATTAGCTGTTTTAAAAATTGCCTTTTATAGAATAAAGTGCTACGTGGCTTACCTTTAATCTTGGGACAGCCTCATAAGGCAGGGTTATTGAATCAAAGGCTCAGGGAGCTTAAATGTCCTGCCTAAATTCACATGGCCAGGAAGTGGTAAAGCAGAGATCAAACAACTGTGTTAATAACTACAAATTATACTGCCTTACTTATTCAATAACATAATAAACTAGAGTTTCCTCTAATTCTCTGATCTTTTCCCCCTATATCCACAAGAGGAAACACTTTAGATGTAGATTTTTATCAACTTTCTACACTGATGACATTGAATATGCAGTGTTTGGTGGGTGACTGAGGCCTGAGAATCAGGTGGTGGCCCATAAAGAGAACATATGACATGAAATTTAAAGTAAATTTAAGAGAGAAGCTACTTGGTATTTTCCCAAAGCCTTGAGATCAGAGTAGGAGAATGCTGACAAGGAAGACATCAGTCAAAAAGGAGAAAAGGCAGACAATAGCCACCCAAAACCTCAGGAGGAGGGTAAGTCGTATCACTACACTACCTCATGTCTTGGACAATTCCTGGAGGTCAACAGGGTGGATCTGGGGCACTGCACTGGCTGTCACCCACCCTGCCAGCTGACTGTCACTGTCCTCTAAATTGGTGCTCTAAACTTCCATGAACTCATTTCCAAGCCTCCTTTTCAGATGCAGACTAGATATGTCTCCTTATAGACCTTTGCAAGGGGGTAGGACAAAGGGGGAAAAGGACGGGTAAGTCCAATGGCATGCCCACTATAATTATCAAACACATACTACTAAAACAGCTTTTTGGCTAGTGCTGAAACCCTGCTTAGAGAGACAAGAGTCACCCATTATTAATAGAAATACATGTTTTATTGCTACAGTTTAAAGTCTAAAAAAAGATAGTATTACATCCCTACATTAAGAAAACAAAAAGAGGAAAATAACACCCTATGTGGCAAAATCCTTCTCTTTCAACTTTCAAAGCCTTCTGCGTAGTTTTAAGATCAGATGTCATTGCTTTCTCCTTTTTCTAGCCTCTGATAACTCACCTTAAAAGTATTTCAACTTTTTATTGGCTGAATTTCATTATTTCTGAAAAGCATTTTACGTAATAAGTTCTATGTATAACAACTACCTCTCCTATAAATTCTGATAACAATTTTATGCCTAACTCAGTTATAATGTCATCTAGGAGGTACATGAGCCTGGGAAACTAGTTCTCAGTAACATAACTCATATCTTTTAAGCCTTCTTTCTCAACTATAAAACGGAGCCAAGAATTGTCATATGTACAATACAGGGGTATAATGTACTTTTGAAAGTAGTTGGTAACTCTTCAGCACCTAAATATAAGGTATTGTCGTAACCTTACCAAATTAATAGTTAATAATGAATAATGACAGCAGCTACTATTACTTAGTGCTTACCATCTTCCAGACATTATCTTAAATGCTTTATATATATTATCTCCTTTTGTTTTCTTGAGACCCTTCTGAGATTGATCTATTATTACATTCTTTTAACAGAGGGGGATAGGCGAGGCGCAGATCTATTAGGCAATTTGTCAAAGGTCACATAGTCAGCACTGAAATTCAAGCCAAGTCTATTGTATAAGCCCATATTTTCAATATCTATTCAGAGTTGCAAAGGTGTACGTTTTTTGTGTACAAAAACCTATTAGGAAATTAAATTGAAGTCAAGTGCACTTGAGTGAATACAGAATAAGAATCAAGTCTGTTCTCTGAATACTGCATCAAACTGCATGTCCGTCTCCAGCGTCAGAGCACACCTGTCAAGTGAACTCTGCGTTTTTTGACCAGACAGTCAGGGCACAGCATGCAATGGACATATCTACACTTTTTTAACTTGAAAATGCAG
Source organism: Scalopus aquaticus (assembly GCA_004024925.1). Classification (NCBI taxonomy): domain Eukaryota; kingdom Metazoa; phylum Chordata; class Mammalia; order Eulipotyphla; family Talpidae; genus Scalopus; species Scalopus aquaticus. The sequence continues at coordinate 119,509 of PVIJ01001004.1, read as the reverse complement.
AATATGTCAGAAAAATTACTTCCAGTCTTGCCCTACTATTTACCAACAATTTATATTATTATCAGAGTATTCCGAATTTTCACATTTATTCTTTAGTCAGGCAATGCCTTTAAATCACCCTCACAATTTCAACACACTAGTTTCCCTAAATGCATTTTTAAGGAGCTCACTCCTGACTGCCTACCCATGCAAGTCTTTCTATCACCCTGATCACGATCACAGGAGGCACTCACCATATCTAGGGGTGTATTTTCTCCTTTTGCCTATTTTCAGAAAATCTTTGTTTTGTGTTTCCTTATTGTGGTAATACTGGTTTACAATGCTGTATATGATTTAGGGGAGTAGTTTCACCCCTCCTTGATGTATGTTATCACCTATACCCCTTTTCAGTAACTCAATCATCCATATGGAGTCTGCCTGACCTGTGTTGAAAATAGAACTGAGATGAACTTTCTTACCTCATTCAAGTCTTGTACTTTCACTGGCTCATGACCTTTCATACTTTTTTCTCTTCTGTCTTCCTATGTTATTTATAACTCAGGTTCTAAAGTGGAAATCTTAATCCAAATGATTCACCAGTTAAAATGCAAGTTGAGAATCATGCTGGCTCTTAATAGCAGGAAACACTTCAACTCTCAAAAATGAAAACTCCCCTCACTTCCCCTCATGTCATGTTTTAACCTTTAAAAGATAGCTTTCAAAAGAATAAATATTTGAAATTAGCTATAATTTGTGGCATAGTGAATATAGCTATGCATATAGACAATTTTATGTACTTCATGAGACTAGCAACAAAGTTTAAAGGAAAAAAACACAGGAAAGGAAAGCAGCATACAATGTGAGAAATGAGCAGAGGGAGTGGGAACCTCTGGGTAGCTGAAGGGCACCCACCTCACCTGTCAGCCAGCAGCAAACAAAGAGGACAAAGGAACTTGCTAGGGGGTTGCCTTATTATAACTACATGAAGAAGCTACCAACTACTCTTGGTGAACTGTGTAACAGTTCAGAATTTTCTACTGTCAAGGTTCTATTATCTGAAAGGTGGGGATCATCTCCTGCTGTGAACCACACTGCCTCCTGGGCACAGTAGGACAAATTTCAGGCCGTCTTCCCAATGCACTTGGGCTGTGCCCTCTCGCAGCACAGTCCAATAAGGTGGCTATGGTGGATGCTGCAGAGGACAAATGCCGCCTGGCTCTAGGCAGAGATGGTTCCCACGCAAGAATTGAGCACATTGAAATGATGTAAATTATATTTCAATTTTTTAAAGAATAAGTTTAATTAGATATATGTAAGATCCGTGCACTAAAATCTATAGAATATTGCTGAGATAAATTAAAGAAGACCCAAATAAATGGAAAGATAGATTATGTTTACACATTTTAACACAGATTGTCAAAATATACGTTTTCTCTAGATGGTCTGAAAAGTCAATGCAATCCCAAATTCCATAAAATTCTAGCACGCATTTTTGTCAAAATTGAGAAGTTGACTTAAAAATACATATAGAAATGCAAAGAACCTGTAATAGTTAAAATAACTTTGAAAAGGAGAAACAAAATTAGAGGTAATTTCTTTCTGTTATCAAGATTTACAGTAAAAGAACAGCATATTGCACTAAGAACAAAAATATAAAATAAGGATCAAAATGGAGTTCAGAAATAGAAAACTGATGTTTTAATAAAGATGCCAAAGTAATCAATAAGGAAATAATTGCCACATGGTTCTGGGGTAATTGGGTATATATATGTACAAAATATCTTCGACAGATCATAAACCTAAATGTGGAAGTTAAAATTATAAAACCTTCAGAAGAAAAGATAGTAGAAATATATTATGGCCTTTGTGTAAATGAAGATTTCTTTGACTTTTTGCATCCTATCACGAATTATTAAAGAAAACATTGATGAATTGCTTTCCATAAAAATTTTAAAGCAACCAGCCTTCATAACATACTGCCAAGAAAACGAAAAGACATAGATTGGGAGAAAATTTTGAGCTACATATACTCAATGAAGGACTAATATGCCAAATAATAAAGAAGTCCCACAACTCAACATAAAGAATATATATAACAATTAAAAGTGAGTGAAATATTTGAGCAGATGTTTCACAAGAGAAGGTGTATAAATGTCCACATACAATCTCATTGTTATTAGATACTCTCAAAAGCAAATTAAAATTACAATGAGATAACATTACATGTCCACTAAATAGTTAAAATTAAAGACTGACAATAACATTGGTAAGGGTGAGGAGCAACTCAAACTTCCATACCATTTCTGAGAGGAATGTAAAACAGTACTTCTTTGATAAAACATTCTGACAGTTTCTTATAAAATGAAACATACGCTCACTCTATGACTCAGTAATTCCACTCAGTAATTCCAAAGCAGGGGCGGGAAGGACTGGTGAATACTAGTAGAAGCTTAATTCATAACAGTCAAAACAACCTGACTGTATATCAGCCAGTGGGTGGATAAAAAATGTGTGATATATCCATACAGAGGAGTATTACTCAGCAACCCGTACGCAAAGTGAACTACTGATTATGGGCAACAACGTGGAGAAATCTCAAAAGCATTGTCTTAAATGAAAGAAGTCAAACACAAAAGAGTATATACTGAGTGATTCTATTTATTTGAAATTCTAGAAAAGAAAATATGAAGGGGGGAAGGCTACTAACAAATGGAGAGGGAAATTTTTAGGCTAGTGAATATGCAGTGGTTGTGATTACACATTTGTCAAAGCTCATCAAACTGCTCTTAAGATATATATGTTTATATTGTAGTAAATGTTTCAATAGTCAATTTTAGAAAAGAAATATAATTTTTAAACATGAAGAATATACATATTTCTATAAATAGACAAAAATTTAAACTACACGGAGATGTCAATTCTCACCTATCATTTAACCAAAAAACCAAAGGTTTGACAATACATTCAGTTGAGTTTTTTTAGAAACTGTCTTTCTCATATATTGCTGATGGGAAAGGAAAGTAGCACAATTCCCAATGAGGTGTACCTAACAATATCTATCAAAATTACAGATGTGTCTATACTCTAACATCACAATCCCATTTCTAAGACTCTTTCCTACAGAAACACCTACATTATATGTAAAAGGCTGGAAACAACTCAAATGGCCATCAACAGGAGACTTGTTCAAATTAATTATAGTTCATACATACAACAGAATTACTAGATTGCTCTAAAGAATGAGAAAGATCTCTTTGTATGACACAGAAAGATCTCTAGGAACATTATAGTAAAAAAAAAAAACAACAACAAGCAAGAAGGGAGGAAAGCTGAATATTCAAATTGTTTATACTTGAATTAAAAAAAAAACTGGAAGTATAAGAAACTAATACAAATTGTTACCAACAAACACATTAAATTGGAGTACTACTGGATTCGTTGGGAGTGCTTTTGATAAAAGTTACTAATGACCTACTTAGAAATTTCTTCTTTTCTTCCCTCCTTCCTCCTGTTCTTTTTACAAAAGTACATTATTTACCTACAGTGGAGTTTTTGGAAGACAGGAGGGATACTCGTTTTGTAGGCGGGGAGCCAAAAAACGTTGCAGCTATAGTTTCCTTGATATAGCTTCCAGACCTTAGAGGTCTGTCTGGGGTTTAGGGCCCAGGGAGTTAAACAGCAAAGACAAGCACTGTTTAATAAAATCACTTGACAACACAGGATGTCACTCTGTCTTAAGTACGTAAGAGGAAAGGCTGCCCCAAAACAGTCTAGCTCCTTGACCTAAGCTCTCAAACAGTCCTATCTTAAACACATTGGCTCTGTTTCAGTCTCATGTTGATCACTTTGTCTACTACTTCACAAGCCAATCAAGCTGAAAAGATTATATGATGCACACCCTGGAGTCTAATTTATTACTACTCCACGATATTTTTATTATGCTTAGTGTGGTTCCGCCAACCATCAGTTGATTCTATAAATTAATCGAATCTTAACTGATAATTAAAAATATAAAAAGTGGTTATTTTTGTGAGATTTGTTTTTTTCTTTAAAGGAATAATTCGTCGTATTCATATTATTGTTGCCAGACAGGAAGCCTGAACAGAAATACATTCTCTGTACACCAGTTTCTTCTTCCACTCTAACTGACTTGGCAATAGAAAAAGACAGTCTATATGAAAAGAGTAGCAAATAATCAGCACCCATTGCTCTGGTGTAATCTGTAAAAATGTGACTCCCTTTAAAATACTGAAAACAGAAAGAACATAGCTTTAAAATACCTCTACTCTTTGCTCAGCACCCACGTTTTTTCCAGGGGAGTGATTTCCAGGTTGCTTATTCTGTTGAGATTCACGAAACTCTTCTTTAAGTCTTTCAACCTTAAATACAAAAGGGTGGAACGCGGGAGATACTTGGCTTTTAAAATATGTAAGTAATAAGTGAATACATTCTCTATATAAAAATTCAAATGACATATAGGAATATAAAAAGTCATAGTTTCCTTCATATAAACTTACCCTACGATCCCCTTTTCTTTCCAGAAGTAACACTGTTTAGGATGGACCTTTCCTGAACTTTATCTCATAAGTATATGTGTATTTGTGTGTGTTTACACATATGTAAACATAATTATAAGTGGTTTATAAATTTATGAAGGCCAAGACAACTTGACGGTCTCTATTTATTAATTTATTTTTATGATTGCATTTTAAAACTATGATAAAATATATAACACTAAATTTACTATGTTAACCATTTTTAAATGTACAGTTCAGTAGCATTAGGTAGATTCACATTATTGTGCAACCATCACCACCATCCATCCCCAAAACTCTCATCACCTTGCAGAACTGAAACTTTATGTCCAACAAATAATAGCTTCCACTGTGTCCTTCTCCATTGCCCCCTGACAACCACGATTCTATTGTCTGTCTCTATAATTTGGCCTACTCTGGGTACATCATATAAGTGGACTCATATGTTATTTGTCCTTTGGTGACTAATTTCAATTAGCATATCTTCAAGTTTTATCCATGTTGTGGCATATGTCAGAACTTCTTTCCTTTTTAAGGCTGAAAAATATTCCAGTGTATATGTATAAATGTATATGTATATATACATATAATATATCATATTCATCTGCCAATGGATAGTTGGGTAACTTCAACCTTTAGACTTGCTCTGAACATGCCATGAATAACACTGCTATGAATATGTATACACATATCTGTTAGAATCCCTGCTTTTAAATCTTTTACTTATATCCCCAGAAGCAGAAGTGCTGGATCATATGGTAATTCTATGTTTTGTTTATTTTTAAAGGAAATGACATACTATTTTCTACACTGACTACACAATTTTTCATTATCACCAATAATGTACAACTTCACATCCTCATCAATATTTGTTATTTTCTATTTGTTTTGATAATATTCATCCTAAAGGGTATCTATTAATTCTTTTTTTTTAAAAGATTTATTTTTTATTTATATATACAAGCTGGGGTACAGGCCAGAGGCATGGGGCGGCGAGAGGGTTCACCAGAGCCAGAGCGGGGAGCAGAACAGGCAGATCAGAAATACACTGCTGAGGGGAGCAGTGGGCGAGGCAGGAGAGGCCTGCCGCCATGTGGGATTCTCCCTGGCCGGGTGTAGAACTCGCGTCGCCGCTGCCGACAGCTCCACAGCGCAGCGCTTAACCGCTGCGCCACCGGGGAGGCCCGGTATCTATTAATTCTTGCCACAAAATTTCTTGAGCACTTAGTATGTGCCAGGCATTGTGTTAGGTACAAGAGATAAGACTGTGAAATGAACATAAACTAAAATTGAAGCAATACATTATATATCCAGAACTTAGTAGTACATGTTAAAAAAAATCAATAAATTGCTAAGAAGAAATGCTTCAAATAATATAACACAACTAAGGGTTTAACATTGATAATCCCAACTTTGCGTGACACAATAGAGTAGAAATTTCTATTTGATAATTGTGTTGTTCAGTATAAAGTATTACCTAAACCCTAATTAAAAAGAAAAGATTTTGAATGAACACAATAGTAATAACATTCCTTTTGAACAATAGTAATAACATTCCTAGCTAGTTCAAATATACAAATCCTGATTAGACCAAATCCAGGTCAAAGTGTGGCATCTGCTGGGGATGCTATAGTCATGGTGTCAGTCCTCACTAGCAGGCAATGTACATTGCTCTAGCAGCTTATTGTTATTGTATGCACTTTTAAATATCTTCTAAGAACAAAGTAAATTAACCGACTTACTACTTCTCCAAGTGCTTTTTTATCTGAGTCGAGTGATCGAACTCGGTTTCTTAAAGCCAGAATTTCCTCATCCAATCTCTGATTATGTTTCTTTGCTTTCTGTAGCTCAACTGAATCTAAGACAGAGAAAAGAGCCCAGTTTATTCAACTGGATCAAAGGTTCAATTTGGGGAGCATTAACTTTATAAACTAAGGTAGTCTCATTTCTTGCCCTTTTAGTGAGTCCTACCTTGTCTTTGCATATGAGATTCTTAGCACAGGAGAGTCTCAAGTCCATTCCTAGAATATTCTCCCTAATGAAACAGAGCAGAATATTTTTTCTTACTCCAGTCTAGAATTAGACTGTTTAAGTGTAAGGCTTTTGACAATTGAGGCTCTTTAAGGAACTGGACTTTTCTAAAAGTTAAATGACCAAGAAAATTACCTTCCTGGCTTCTTTGTAATTCTCTCTCTTTCACACCTCATCTACCTTTAAATAATTCTCTCTCACTCATCAATAGGGCCCCCACAAGTGAATAAAGTAGTAAAGTAGGAGAAGTGAATGGACAGATTTTCCAGGTTACATCAAGTTAATTCATCAAATCCATCGTCTGCCTATACCACAACTCATAAAATGGTTGTCCACTCTCAACTTAGCACCTCAGGTTAAGATGTGCTCTTCCTGACACTTATCAAAGTCTCAGTAATACTAATTTACTGTCTGTAACTTTCCTGTTTTGAAACTGTTTCTTTTTTGCTATTTTAAACTTTTAAACTTGATGCTTCCCTTATTTTAATTTTGCTGCTTTAAAATCTTCCTTGTTTTCCTCTTTCATTGCCTGTTTTATTTTAACTTGTATTATTTTTTTCTTCATTTTTTTTCTTTTTTTTTCTCTCTTTATATCCTGTTTTCCTTAGTATGTATATTTCTTAAATTCGAAAAATTCAGAACACACACCAAAAAAGAAAAAAACACAGAAGATAATCTGTATGGTTTCAGTTCTTCCACTGACATTTGTTTTATGGTCCAGAATGGTCATTCTCTGTTAATTTTCCACGTATTCTTCTAAAAAAAGTACCTCCTTTTTTTGTATTCCCTAAGCCTACTATTATTTATTAATACACTACATAGTTCACAGCGCATTTTTACAAATATTCTCATGCAATTCTTAGCATTGCCTACACTGACTCTAGACTTTTTTTTAAGATTTATTTTTATTTATTTATGCACACAAGAGCTGGGGTATAGGCTAGAGGTGGGGTGTGTGTGAGAGGATTCACCAGAGACAGAGTGGGGAGCAAAACAAGCAGATTCACTGAAATACACCGCTGAGGGGGGCAGCAGGCGAGACAGGAGAGGTCTGCTGAGCCATGTGGGTTAGCTCCCTGGCTGGGATAGAACTTGTGCTGCAGTGGCTGCTGATAACTTATTAGTGCTGAGACTTAACTCCTTGTACCACCAGGGAAGTTGTGACCCTATACTTTTAAACATTATTAATTATTCCAAGAACACAACCCTATAAACAAACAAATACAAGCAAATGTCCAGTGCCACTAAAGAGTATATGTAGTTCCAGGCAGTCACTCAGGTGCATCCTTCTCTTTTCTACTTCGACATGTTATCTTTGGTTTGATTTCACAAAAGGTGTATTTTCATGGAATTTTCTATCATTATCAGTTAGATCAGTAGTTGGAAGTGTTCTTAATACCCTGTATATCCTTACTGCTTTTCTATTTACTGTTCTATCAATTACTAAGAGAGCAGTATTCACTTTATAATTATATTCCTATAATTTTTAAAAGGAGGGCAAAACTAAGTTTAGAATTATTTAAAACTGATAAATATATTTCTAATTATTTTTGTGGATGTTAACTTACAACACTCAAATTTCATTGTTTTATTGATAGCTGGTAGCATTTTTACATAATCAAGCTAAGATCAGATTAACTAATTCCTCGCTGATCCCAATTCTACTAATTTCCAGGAGAACATATATGAGGTGTTACTAACTGCATGTAGGGATTAACAGACTAACAGACACGTAGAGATTAAACTACCAGTTCTAACACTAAATGCAGCTATTGGATTACTCAATCTTGTCATGACTCAGTTTCTTTATTGATTAAATGGGAATATTAATATTCACTACTAGGAACTGTTGAGGATTAGAGATAATGCATGTAAGTGCCAGGCAGACAACCTGTCACTTAGTGAACCAGTGGTAGCAGCAGCAGTAGTAGTGACAGAGTAATAATCTTAGTAATTATTAAATATTATTATTCTAAAACATATCATATTACATATTATACTATTGTTTGACTAATATCTAGCAGATATTAGTATATCTGCTAGAATGACTCACCACTTTCTTTCAGTTTTATCAAATTTTCTGTTAATTTTTCAATTTCTAGTTGCGCCTTCTCAAGCGCGGAATCTAAAAGGAAAAAGAGAATATCTATATAAAGACCAAGTGATTAGTACAGTAATCACAGTACAAATGATCTCTCTTTGGAACACTCCCTTTCCACTGGCTAACTGTTCTTTGAATTTCTATATAAACATCACCTCATCCAAGGGGCTTTTTCAGATTCCATTCTTAGTGTTTCTACCGTACCCTGTACTTATTCATAATTTTCCCTATCTGCTTCCTTCACCAGATTCCATGCTGAAAAGTATACAGCACAAATAGCTCAAGTTTTAACCAACTGCAGAAAGAAATTATATCCAGAAATACTGAAAATTCATTCTTTCAATGGACAATATTTAGAATTTTGCTAGTAGTTGCCAGAAATATCAAAATGAAATTTCAGGAAACAGCTTTTGGTCCTCTTCAAGAATTGGATGACAGCAGAATGGTATAGGGAAGAAGCTGGGGCACTGGGTCATTCTGATCTGGGCTCTTGAACCCAGGTTTTATCACTTTGCCTCCCATGGTCTTCTCATCACAACTGAGCTGGCTGGAGGGCCTCATACAATAGAAGGAAGAAAAACCTCCCTGAAGTAAAATACCAACATTATAACAGAAGTCTTGTCACACGAATCTTATAAGAGATCATTCCTAATCATAGTGTGAGTACAGCAGTATACTGTGCATGTCTCATTATTACTCCCATACCTTTCAGTTCTTCAGAGTAAATCTCGGTATAATCTACCGGTTTTGCCTAAAACTATATTTCTGATTATAACATTATGTAATTACATTTACACAGTAAGAAATGCCCATCTGTGACCACAGCTTACCTAATCTACTCTGCTCTCGTTCCTTCCCTTGCAGTTCACCAGTGAGCCTTCCGATCACTTTGTGGGCCATCCCTAACCTGCCTGCTATTTGTTCCACATCTCTCTTTAGGCAGTTTTGTGATGTTTAACCTTTCCCAGATTTATGGGACTGAAATAAAACTGTTGTTAGTAATGAAACAAAAAGCAAATGTATTTGTATGACATTGTACTATTCCCTCCCTGTATTTGAAAGCTAATACAGGAAAACAGGAAACAGAACATCTCACCTATGTACATTTTCTTATTAGGCTGAACCAGATAAAGTTGGTAATATTTGATTATATTTGACCTGTAAACATGCAATTTCATGTGGTTCAAACTAACATATCTAAAAGGTTATGATTGCATTATAAAACTAAAATTTAATCACAAAAAATGAGTATCATCTGACAAAAAAGAAAAAAAAGAAAACACTTCTTGGGGCCTCCCTGGTGGCGCAACAGGTTAAGCTGTAGCACTATAAAGCTATCTAGAGCCACTGGAGCACGAGTTCAATACCTGGCCAGGGAGCTTCCTACATGCCACAGCAGACCTCTCCTGCCTTGCCTGCTGCTCCCCTCAGCAGTGTATTTCAGTCAATCTGCCTGTTCTGCTCCCCACTCTGTCTCTGGTGAGTTCTCTCACCTTCCCCACACCTCTGGTCTATACCCCAGCTTGTATGCATAAATAAATCAATCTTTTTAAAAAAGAAAACACTTCTTGTTTAAGTAGAACATTACAGAATGTATTTTATTTAGTTTCAAGGTATACACATAGTTGAAGTTCAAATCATGTTTGGAGTTCCTTTTCTGCGATTATTTTCAAAGCATTGCAAAAACTAAGTAAGAAATTCAGTCTCAATTATATTTTGTTTGACTCCAAAGATATATATTAATTTTGTCTCATGAGATATATGAGATTCAAAATAAAGGAAAAATTTTTGTCATTTTAGAAAGGGAGCTCTAAAATTAAAAAAGGAAAATGATTCCAAATGCAACATCTGAGATAGAAGGAAAAAAACTGAGCAAAGAAAATAATAAATGTGTGATAATATAATCATTGACCATATATAATAAAAACATCTAATTTATGGAGTTAAACAAAATAGACTAGTCTAAAGGGGTCCTATCTATATCTTCCCTTGTGGCTTTGTAGAACTTAAATATTTCCGGAGTCCTTAATATGCTAGATACTTTACAGCATAGATGCTGTGGGGTCTAGCCCAGAAATCACTAGACCAGAATGTGATCATCCAGAGGAGTTAACACAGGTGATTATGACAGAGTGAGATAGATGCTGTAATAGACACTGAGACAAATAACCATTCTGAGCTCTCTGACATGCATCTCAGAGCGTGTCAAGACAGCGTTGAAAAGACAGGCAGAAAATACACCTAAAACATTACAAATATTTTCTTTGTGGAGGAGAATATACAGTAATTTCCCCCTTCCTTCTACACTTATACATACCCCAAATTTTCACATATTAATTTTTAGTATTAGGAACAATTAAAAGTTACATTTTTATAGAAGGGATAATTACCTTGTTTGAGTTGGAGCTCTTTGAACTCCTGTCTAAGTTGTTCATTTTCCTTTTTATAATTATGAGAAAATGCTTCTCTTTCTTCTGTTAAGTTACAGACATGATTTCCATAATTTTCCACCTAAAAAGAAAGTAACATTTTCTTATTCTTCGTCATTGGTTCAAAGTTTTAGCCACATGAAAAGGCTATTTAAATAAAAGAGCCATTAAGAGACTATCAGACTATTGTGTCTATAATCTGAGGGATATATAGAAAACTCAGTTTCCTTACATGTGGGTCTCTCTCCCTAAACGTCTTTCCAATTGTCTTATGCTATCAGACACTATTTCCCAAAGATAAAATGACACATCACAACAAATTTCTGGGATAGTCACAATCTCTAACATTTCTTTGCATTAACATATCAGGTTTCAAATCAAGTTGTCTATGGTTTATGAAATAGTTCTGATACCCATGAATAAAGAAAAATCTATACAATAATTATATTTACACCTCTATGCTAAAACTGATGATTAAGATGTCTGAAATGTTAATAGGAAATTATATTTTAAAAATTGTTGGGTATTCTTTAAAAATAATTTCTGGTAAATATGACAGCGTCACAAAATATACTTTTATGTGACTGACGATGATAGATTGGAAGCCAACCATATACTTGATGCACAATATTAAAGATATTCCACCCCACGGCTCTATTATCCTCCCAGTTTATAGGTGAGGAATCAGGTTGTGAAAGGCTATGGGGATTTGCCTTGTCACACAAGAAATGAACGGAAGAGCCAGGCTTCACATCCAGGTGTGGGAGAACCACAGTGAGGTTTAACATACAATGCTAACTTGGTTAGAAGTAACTACAAAAATAATTGAATTACATTTTGCATATACTTGTCCAGAAACCTACTGGACAAGTCCTCAGAATATGAACAAAAAGCTGAATGGTTATAGCAGCTGGAACACACTGAACTGTAGTCCAACTTTATAACTTCTGGTAAGCTTTCAATGTCCTCTTCTTTAAAAGGACAGAATATTTTTAATAATAGCTATACTATATTGAATATTTGCTTGGTGCCAAGTACATGTGTAAACTGTTTTATAGACATTAACTTGTAGACTCTTCATAAACTCTTTTGAGGAAGCTATTATATCCCCATCTTATAGATGAGGAATTTCAAGCTCCAGGAAGTAAAATAACTCATTCAAAGTTACACAGTCAGTGCTAAAGACAATTTCCACCCCATCTGCCTAATGTTAAAGTTTGCAATCTATTATGATGTAGTGATTTCTGTTCTAAAAGAGCTGCATTCTTCTTTAAGAATTTAGAAATCAGAGCTCCCTCGAAGAGTTCAATTTAAAATTCTACATGTTACTATTTGAGCTGAGAGGTGGAAACAGAAGCAGAGGGATTCCCACACAACCTGAGAGAATTTACTAACTTATTTATAGAAAGAATATGTCAGATAGTAAGTACTGGGAATATCAAAAAAAGTGAGAGCATCAAAAGATGTCATTATCTATCCATCTAAGGGTTAGGTACCTTAGTCTGAGAATATAACAGGTCCAGAAATGAAGGCAGGCATAGATAGTCCTATTGCGAAAATCTGGTTGTCTTAGCCACTCTATAAAAGTTTTGAATCATTGTTCACCAAGTAAACATCTGATTAAAATTTGGTTTCCCATCTACAGTGCCCATAGGGAGAGAATGTATCAGGCACAGTACATATGTCTGGCTCTTCTAGCAATTATATTTCTTAATGTCAATTAATGAGCCAGTGTCTGTTTTCCTACGAACGTCTCTTTGAATTTGATTTATACATTCCCACCTTTGAGAAGCTGATCTCAGCGGACACTGGCTAACAGGTTTCTAAGTCTAAGAGAGTCAGCTGAAAGCCCAGTTATTAAGACAAGGATGAAATTTACCAAGATAATGAAGGTGACCTTGAGCACACCTACCTGCATGTTCAATTGTCATCTCTGGGCAACATCCTGTACATTTACTCTATTGAAAACCAGTACATATTTCATGAAAAAATATTTACATGGGAATGATCTGCAAACTACCAGTGTTGGTTTTTAATGTGCTAATTTAATGAAGGACAATGAACAAAACCACAGGTATCTTTAAAGCTTTGTTAACGGCTCTTACTGCTTTCATTTCTTCCATATGATTCAGAGTAAGCTCTTCCAGATTTCTGTTAGCAGTCCTCAGCTTGTCTGCACCTTGCTGGAATAAGGACCAGACAAAATAGAGTTGTTCTGTCTGAGCAAGAGGTTCAACCTCTTCTTTCTTGAGATGGTGCAGTATGTCTTCCAAACTTTTCCCTTGATGGAAGAGATAAGCATATGTGTACACACAGAGAAACAACTGAGCATGTAAGAAACATGATCTGCACACATATCAGATACAGATACATGTTATATGTATATATAAAGCTAGAGTCTCTACACAGTATAGTTCATTTGTACATTAATTGTTATGCTATCCAGTTAAAAAGAGCACTAAAATGAAATGGCTAATACAAAAATTAATCAAAACTTGGAAAAGCTGTAAAATATCTAAAATAAAAATGATGACATTATATATCGGTTTGTCACCACCACCATGTTTCTGTTCTTTTCAGACATGACTTTGAAGGATCTGTTCATTTCTTTCTTGAAAGCGTTTCTTTTTCCTGTTATGAAACATCACTTTTCCCTATTTTTACTCTTCCTCTCTGGCTTTCCCTCTCTGTGTTCTTCCACAGACCCTTCAAAGGCTGCCATTTCTAGGAACCCAGGCTTTTGCTTTCTGCCCTTCTCACTACCATGGTGATTAAGACCTGGGGCACAGGAATCTGACACACCTTGGCTCTATTTTCCAGCAGTGTGACTTAGGTAAGTTACCTAATTTCCTTAAACTTTGATCTCTCTGAAATAACATGGATATAATAATAATGCCTACCTCACTGGGTTGTTAGGAGGGTTAAATATTAATCCATCTCTGCTAAACTTCAGATATATCTAGAAAAAGTCACAAGAAACAGAAACACACTAAAGTTAGAAAAAATACAAGTACATGTAGCAAAGACTGCCCGGTGCCCATCAGTACTTATTCCTCCCTCTTTTAACAGAAATGACCTTTTTTTTAATTGAATATACAGCAAATGAGCTTAAATAGAAGCAATCTGTACCATGCTCTGACTGATGGAATGTAAGTAGAATTGTGTACTACTTCTTAGAAACGTCTTTGAAGGAAGACGATGCCTTCCTTTTTCCTCCCTTTTTCTTCCTTTGGACTGGAATGCAGACGAGGTAGCTGAAATTTAAGGAGCCTGGACATCAGAAAGAAATACATTTAGATCTTTTTCAAGCCACTATTATTTAGGGCTTTCTGTCTCTCATCACCAATCAATCCCAACTACGTATAGGAGGGTCACTGAGAGAAGACACGGGGCATATGCTGGACACTAAACATGGTTACATAGGAATTGAATATGGAGCTAGACAGCCATTACCAGTCTATCCTAACCCAAGAGGTCTTGAATCTCCAGCCCTATTTACTTGCTTTTCTAGATGGATGGACTTTCTCTGCTTACTCAGCAACAAAGCAAAAAACAGTCATTCAAGTCCTAAGCCTATGTGACTTTTCAGATTGTCACTCCTGTTCTTTATCTTAGTTCAAATTTATGAAAACAACTCAATTATTTGCTGTTCATCCAATGAATTGTGTCCCCCTCTCCAAATTTAGTGTGTAATCCTCATTCAGTCAGTTGTGGCTGGAAGGGGTTGCAAGTAGGGATACAAATATGGTGACCGAAAAGTCTACTCTTTTTAAAAAAAAAAAGATTATGCATACAAGAACTGGGGTGTAGGCCAGAGGTGGGGGTTGATGAGAAGATTCACCAAAGACAGAGTGGGGAGCAGAACAGTCAGATCTACTGAAATACACTGCTGAGGGGTGCAGCAGGCGAGACAAGAGAGGTCTGCCAAGCCACGTGGGTCAGCTCCCTAGCCGGGGATCAAACTCACGCTGCAGTGGCTGGTGGTAGCTTCATAGTGCTGAGACTTAAACCCTTACCCCATCAGGGAGGCCCAAAACAGAGCCTACTCTTTAAGTAAGAATTGGCAGAGGGGCAGAAGTGCTAAAGAGGATGTAAGATAAGACAGCAACATAAAATGAGGCCACTATTTAAGACCAATGAATATTTAACTGAACAATTTGATTTGAATAATGCACTTTTCTTTCCTTTACATCTGTTTATCCTTATTTCACAATTAATAAGAAAAATCATTGATAAGTTTCCTAAGTCAGATCTCCAGGAGTTATCCTTCACTTCTCCTTATTTATCTCATTCTAATACACAACCAGTGTATAAATTTGTTGATTCTACTTCTTTTTATCATTTTTTAATTCACCCTCTCCACTTCTAAAGTCAGGCTCTCATTATCTGCCCACTTTAGTGTAATAGCATCCTTAACTGCTTTCCCTGCTGCAGGCGGGCTGTATTTCCATTCTGTGTTCCACAAAGCTCTCAGACTGTTCTGAATGCAAATCACTTGCTGTTTAACATTGCTTTTGCCCTAAAGAAGAGTTCAACAATCTCAGCTTGGCACTAGAGACTCTTCACCATCTGGTTCCTGCCCGCTCCTCTAGTCTATCTTCTGCCACATCTTGACTTTAGCCTTATTCTACCATGTGGCTGATATGTCCATGACTTTGAACATGTGGGTCCCTCTGCCATGTTCTGCCATGATACCCCAAAACAAACATTTTTCCAAGGATTTGAGACCCAGTGGTTGAGTAATTTAAAACTCTAAAAAAGTGGCCTCCCTGGTTGTGCAGGGGTTAAAGGCTCAGGCTATCACCAGCCACTGAGGCACAGTTTGATCCCTGGCCAAGGGAGCTGGCCCAGGAGGCACAGCAGACCTCTTTTGTCTCTCCAGCTGCTCCCCTCAGCAGTGTATTTTAGTTGATCTGCTTGTTCTGCTCCCCACCTGTCTCTGGTGAATCCTCTCATCCCTCATACCTCTGGCCACATCCCAGTTCTTATATGTATAAATAAATAAAAATAAATATTAAAAAAAATAAAAACTCTAAAAAAAAGCAGGGCTTGGGGTAATATAAATCCATTCTCTGAATTATAAAGGCTTTGACATCTACACTGTGCCTAAAACTGTACTCCTTAACAAAGTATGCGAAAACATACTATTCTCTACAATATAAATATTGAATAAATGCTCATTAACTATCTTAAAAATCCACTCTCTGAGGGCCTCCCTGGTGACCGGTTAAGTCTCAGCACTATGAAGCTATCCAGAGTCACTGCAGCACAAGTTCAAAACCCGGCTAGTGAGTTTCCCATATGGCACAAGCAGACCTCTCCTGCCTCGCCCGCTGCTCCCCTCACCGGTGTATTTCAGTCTATCTGCCTGTTCTGCTCCCTACTCTGTCTCTGGTGAATCCTCTCACCCTCCCATACCTCTGGCCTGCACCCAGTTTGTATGCATAAATAAATAAATCTTAAAAAAAAATACCACTCTCTGAGAAGAGGTACATCTTGTAATGTTTTGGCATCTTCTAGATGTAAAGAATGAAGTGGTAAAGCCAAGTGATAGAGAAAAGAGATGGGATAAATGGGAGGAGGACATGTTGAATCGGTGTAGAGTCATTTTTACTTGCTCTTATCTCTCCTCACAAGAGTCCTCCAACTACAGGAGGGGCCAGGACCATACCTTATGCTACAGCACACTCTGGGTTCTGAGCAAAGGATGAGCTGTGGATCCCACGGTCTTTATATTACACGGGGGAACAAAGCAGAGTATGGCCACGAAAACAGAACTATCCACTCAGGTTATTCACCCCAATCCTTCTCTTCCTTCCTTTAAATATAATTTAAAACCTACAGACATCTTAAATACATTATTTACAATACAGTTTCTTCCTTTTCTATTCCCAAATAAAATGAGGAGAAAAAGTACGTTTTGAGTTGAAAACAGTGTAGCAATGTCTAAATGCTTAAAATATAAAAACTGAAAAGACAAACATGTGCTATCATCATCTGTATAAATGTGAGCAAGGACTGACAGAGAACAAAAACATGAAGTGTTGATATGTTAGGAGAAGGTTTCTCAACCTCCACACTATTGACATTTTAGGCTGGATAATTCTTTGTTGTGGGGGATGTTCTCTGCAAAGTAAGATGTATATCCCTGGTTCTTTTTGCCTATTGAATGCTACATCCCCCTTAGTTAAAACTGAAAATGTTCTACATGTTGCCAAAATATTTCTCAGGGGGCAAAATGGCTTAAATTCCTAACAAAATTTAGAATCACGTATTTAGAGTTATAGGAAATGGAAAATAAATATGTTGTTGCTGCCATAATGACATCTGTTTCATAAGTATATAATGGAAGGGGGAAAGGAAAGCTCATTGCATAGTATCTAACTGTCTCTTTTTTATGAGAGAATTTACTTGGTTTGCATTTAAGCAAAAAAAAATTGAAAAAGCTGCAGGATTTGTTTTTCTTTTCCAGTCTATTATGAATGAGACAGCTAATTGTCAAGTATTCGGAAACATGACCTGGCTCGAAGCATGAGACATCACAAATAATGAATTGGTCTCAGAAATAAACAATGTCCAGATCATTCTAGCCCCTCAATTTTACCCCCAAATGTAAATCAGTTTACATTTAAACTTGAATACTGAAGAAGAAATAGTAAGACTCAACCAGGAACACTACTGTGGACCAGTGAAGTAGTTTTCCAAGCTAAAATAAAATTGCACTGGATCTAAATGAATCTCACTGTTTTTAAGTCCCTCTGTTCCAGTCTTTTTAGGAGCATTAAGCCTGGTCCCTTGCCAAAAAACATTTCTTTTCAATCACCCCTCTTCATTCTTTTTGTTTCTTGGTTCTCATCACAAAGAATGTTTCCTGTTAAAGAAATTGACATGAAGAGGTATAAGAACTGTCTGAGGCATCCCCTCTCCAGAAAATTCTACGGTACCAAGATACTGGGTTCATTGGGCTTAAAGTTGAAATCCTGCTACATGATTATTCCGAATGATCTTTTTACATACATGAATACGTCAGTGAAACGTGTTTAACATACGATTCACTTAAACAAGGAACAATCTTCTTTCCTTAAGCTTGAAATGGACCCCCAAATGCATGTTCGCCTTCATTTTCAAAACACACAGGCTTGTAGAAATTTACTGTATTATTTACCAACGTGTGCTTCTCCATCCTAGTCTGTTTTCCCAAAACAGAAAGCCTGCCATAGTGGCGGGAGGCAGAGAAAATCTTCCAAATGATTTCTGAGTTGGAGAATGTGAAATACTTAGCTACCCACAGCATGGTGGCAGGAAAGCAGAAGGAGGTGGTCTACAGATGACAGAGGTAATGGAGACAAACGGACACTCGGTAATGTGCAGTGTGGACAACAGAGGGTGAAATGGCTGTGCGAGGAGCAGAGTGAGAAAACTGCTGCTCTGGGTGATGAGAGAAGCGGCTGAGGTTGTAGCTTGAAAGGCAGAAGGTCACTGACTTGATGACGTCTGGTGCTGAGGATACCAAGGGCCTCCAGAGCTTCATCGGGAAGGAAGGTTCCGCAAGACAAATACAGGACCAAAAAAGCAGCTCTTTGTTCACGGGACTCCAACCAGGGGCAGCCGTAGTTGAGTGGACTTCGAAGCGCCTGGCCCCTCCGGCGAAGCCGTCGGTGCAGGTCAGTCTGTTCTTGTAAAGGGAAGAAACGAACGCCTACAGAACCGACTCGGGTGTCCGGAACCTTCTGTAATTAAGAACAGTGGCCTAGCCCTAGATGTCCGTCGCCCGGGAAGACCCGCGAATCCCTGTTCAAGCCGAATCACTCCAGTCCGAGGCCAGCAGGGCCGGGCTAGGTACTGCTGTTCTGCAGGTTCGGGCCATACCGGGGAGAGAAGCGGGAAAGGCCTCCAAAGCAGAAAGGTGCGCAGCGGCGCTCCTCTCGCGGCGGAGTTGGGGACCTCAGGGACCCGGCCGGAAGTGGTCCTGTGAGAGGCGGCGAGGGTCCCAGTCCCCTCCACTCCGCCGGCGCTCAGCAGCTCGCCGCGGGCGCCCAAGGAGCCCCCGGCGTCATAGCAACCGCGCTCCCCGCCAGAGACGCCAAAACGTCTTTCCGGCGGTAACCATAGAAACGACGCACGCCATTGGCTCCGGGGCCGTTCTTCCTGTGGAAACCATTGTTACGATGCGCACCATTGGCCTTTGCGGCGCGGGGCAGGGATCTTCCGGCTGGATCGAAGGTGAGGCCCATTCCATTGGCTTTGTAGTAACCATGGTAACGTCAAAGTGCCTACTCGCAAATTAGAGAACCGGTGCCTGTGGTTCTCAAGTAGAGCTAGAGCTCCGGCTTTGGATTTTTCTGGTAGTAACTTTCTTAAAAAGGAACTAGGTCAGGAGTTCTGAATTTTAGGCCTAGAACTGACACTATCTGGGGCACCTAAAACAACACTTCTGCACCGGCTTATTGCAAAAATGAAGAAGCAGGACTCCACTAGAATGATCAGTTAATTGCACTGAAAGCACTGAACAGTCGGTTTAGGTCAATCATATCCTCAACCCACATAACACGAAATAAAAATTTCTAAATGACACAAATGATAACATAGGCTCAATTTATATCATCTTCATTTAAATGCTCTTATTGCAAGGTTCTACTTAGTTCATCGGAGCTTGATTTAACTCATATTCTGGGAGTCCTTACTTTGCTAGTATTCCAAATGCAACACTCACATTATCTTAGTCTAATATACTTCTCCCCGGGATCCTTTACAAAGCTTTGCTGGTTGGATATGCATATCTGAATGAATCTTACCACTTTTCAGAAGTGCCTCAACCTTTCCCTCTGGCACGAGTCCTTGAAGTTTTTGGATTTTGTCAGCTTTCTGGTCTAAAATGCTCAACATCATTGCCTGCAGTTGACTTCACTCCTATTTATCAGTTCAAGTGTCACTTCCTTGGTCCTGCAATCTAGATCAAGTTTGCTTTTGTTAACTCATGTTCCTTTTCATTATTTCTTTCTTTACACAACATTTGTTGTTAAGACAAATGAAAAACCTTCCTGGAACATTCACATATGCAAATATCATTTAAATGTCCTGAATGGAAACTAAACTGAATCGAAAAACTTGAAATAATTCCATGTGGAGTAGTGGTTGTTGCTTTTAATCATTAACAAAACAGAAGTTTTAGGAAGTAGTAATTATAGTAAATACAAACATTAGGATCACTTCTAGTTTTAACACCATTTGTTCTATTTGTACATTCAAAGATGAAAATGACAGTCACCCACAGGAAGCTATAGGCATAGGAAAGAAAATCCCATCTTTTCTTGCCCCTTCAAGTACTGCAGCCACTGCTGACAAAAGCCTGTACTTTCTGAGGTTTTGCCAACTGAAACTGAAGTTGATTTAAAAATTGTGTCCAATGGGACCGCTTCTTTTGTAACAGTCCTATTACTGCAGTGGTTTTTCCGTGATTCAAGGTCACACTTTTGATCTATGAAGTATTTCAGTTCACTTTGCCACTTCTCAAATCTTTTCAAGTAAATTTTATTGTATTTCTATTATCAATCAAGTACACTGGCTACTCTTGCCAAGTCATGCCATGTAACAGCACACATTGCATTTAAAGTTAAATATCTATATGAAGCACAGTACTTACTTCTACCTAGTTATTACTAGTTCTTCAAATTTTACTTTGAACCACTCTGCAGATCATTTAGGTAACTTTTCTGGACTATAATAATTCTTGTGTACTTTCAACCCCAAGACCCTATACAGTGAAAATTTCTTTGAAAACTTCACAGGATTCAAGGAGAGGTACTGTCACAACACTGTCTTGCTGAGAAAAATAATAATTGCAACCACTGAGGGTGAATTATGTGCAGGAAGCAGGCTAATGCTTTATATTAAATGTATTGCTTAAGCCTCACAACTAGCATTATTTTGCAAAGATTTATTATACCTTCTAAAGATTAGGAAACAAATTATATATTAAATCACATGTCTACACTGATAAAGCTAACAGATGGCACAGCTGGAGAGGTCAAACCTGGCTAAGATGACTGTCATACTTCTCTCTGGACAGAGGTCACCAAGTGGCCCCTGTCTGCTCCCAGGTGGTAGTCCAGAGTTTAGTTTCTCTAAAGAGAATTCTGAAATATTTGAAAGGTAAATTAACTCAAATATGGAATGATTCTAGGACAAAAAGCACAAAGTAAACAAGTGGGAAGTTAGTCACTCTATAGGCAATCTAACTTCAGGTATGTGTCTTTCTCTCCTACCTCCATCTTTGATAAATTGCCAAAAAACAACATCCTTTCCATTGTGTCAGCTTTTAGGCACACACTTTATTGCACTTAATTTTTTATATATCCAGTTCCCAAACTACATGTTTATTCACCTTTTTAATCCTCATAATCCTCTAAGCCTACCACAGAGTAGGCATCAACAAATGTCTGATCTATAGCTATTCATGTATCCATAATCCTTTTTATGGTATGGACACGGTTGATGTTCAGGCCCCACATGTATATTTTAAGGAATATAATTCCCAAAGAGCTCTTTTTTAAAAGATGAGAAACAGCTCATGTTCATTTTCAAAATCAAGATCACATTCAGGCAAGTGTGTAAGGCAGGTGTCATAACTGCTTTGCCTTTGTTTCATACTTAACAAGTATGAAATGGCCTTAAAAGACAAATACTAACTCATAACACTCTGCACATCATTCACTGCTTTTTCCCTTCATTGTATCTATCTTTATGAAAGCAAAGAATTCATTCTAATTCTCATCATAGGTAAGAGCCCTGGTCCACTGAACAAATTTTGATCCTATAAGGGCTTTTTACTTCAGTTTTTGTCACATATAAACGCTGTGTGTCGAGACTTAAGATCATTCACTATCTTCTCTTCTATCTCCATACCCTTTTCTACTTCTTCCTCAGATAGCATTAACTTAGTTTCTGAGTCTTTGGTTACAATAACCACAAAGGACCGTCTTGACTCAAGGATATTAGCAACCACCACTTGATGTCGATAAACTTCCAAAGCGTTTCGTGCACGATCAATTACGATGGAGGGGTCAGTCTCCAACTTAAAGGAAATTATAAATGCTTTGGGAGCCCAGTCTTTAACCAAAGGAGAAAGCATTTTTGGCACCATCTTCATTGTTATCTGTATTGGAAAAAGAAAAGCTTAATAAGCAAAGGTCACTAACTACTAGGTCAGTCTTATGGGAAATTAAGGAAGCAGGAACTCAGATTTATGGTTATATAAATTTAAGTGAGATTTCTAGTTGTCAAACTTCTCAAAACATATTAAATGCTTAGCCCAAAAGCCTTGGCTTTGTAGGGTTCAGAATGATACCAGATTTAAAGGCTTAATACATATTCTGGGATGAACTGTGTCTTATGAATCAGTCCTGCTACCCTCATTACTGTTAAGAACTTCTAGAACTTCATTTCCTCAAACATTTGCCTTTATTTTTAAAATCAAAACCTCAAAGAAACAAATGCAAGTAATTTACTCATGCAAATGTTACTTTGTTAGAAACTCAAATAAAATTGGGTTTTAAAACCTCTCAACCTGAAGTATTTCTTGCGCTTGTAGAATGGCTATTTGATTCCATTTAAAATTTATTTCTTAGAGCACAACGTAGAACTAAGGAAACAACTGATTTTATTTTCACTTGAACACCTCTACCTTTCCTCATATCTCCTCTTTAAACTACCAACTAATTTACCCCCTCCACTCTCTAATTCATTTTCCCACTGATACCAGAGTGTTCTTTTCAAACAAAAACTTTATCTTGTTGCCCCCCCCCACCCCCGCTCCACAGGATATAACCCAAGCTCCTTAAGAAGCAATAGTCTTCTACGAATAAAGTTGTCTCTTCAGTCTGCCCTTCACCCCCACCACTCTCCCACTCTCCTGCCTTATCAAACAAGTTCAATTCACAGCACATCATTTCCAAACTCCAGCTGTTGGGGAATTATCTCTACTCATCATTTAAAACTGAGTTCAAGTCATCTCCAGTAAACCTTCCTTGAGTTTCCCAAGGTTCACTCACCCCACGCTCTGACCGCACTCTGTAGGTATCTCTACCACAGCATTTATCATTCTGTATTGTAATTATGTCTGTGTCCAGCTCCCTCACTAGATTGTGAGGTCCTTGAGGGAGGGAGGTGTCTTATTCATCTCTGTATCCCTAGTGCCTAGCACTTAAGGAATGCAGAAAGGCCATCTCCAGATCAAGAGGGAATTAACCCAAGATTGGTTATGGGGGACCAGATCTCTGGAAGAGAAGTGCCCACCTGCAGTGGGCCCCCAGATGACTGGATCTTGTGTTCAGGCATTTCAGAGACAGGAACATAGAAATCTGACACGGCCGCAGCCAGGTAAAACATCGCAGATGGGCCTGAAAAGAGAAGCACACGGTGCAATAAATAGGAGAGGAGTATGGGATCAGCTCATTTTCAACTTATGTTCCCCTGCTGTTTAAGACCCAAGGGTAATGATGGGGTAGGAGTTCCGTATCTGGTGAGAAAGGCTCTGCCTGCAGGTCACCGACGGACTCCAAAAACACGCACCTAGCGGACTGAGGGCCTGGGCCGCAGCCTGCAGCAAATGCAAATAGTCTGCCAAAGTGGTGAACTCTACCGCCAAGAAGGTGCCGGCAGCAGCAGCCTCCTGATAACTCCGCAGAGCCGAAGCGAAGCCTGGGAGTGCATTCTCCTCGGCCTCCAAGCTCAGCAAGCCCGAATGGGCCAGGTCGGAGGGCCTCAGAGCTGACAGCCAGGTTTGGGGCGGGAAGCGGTGGGCAAACGGGAAGGCAGAGCGAGCGCGGTAAAGGAACAGGACCCCGTAACCCGTGGCCAGGAAGGCCTCGGCCGAGGTTGCACCGCGCCGGCCGCTGCTGAAGTTGTCCAGGAAGCGCACTGGCCGCGCTTCCAGTGGGACCTTGGTGCCTCCAGACGTGACCAATACCACCCGTCGGTTCTGCGCGCCCAGCCGGGCTGCGAAGCGAGCCATAACCTCGGCCCAGCGCGCAGCACCCGCCGGCTGGGGGAACTCGGCGACCAGGTCAACTTCCGCCATCAGTCCCAGGGCGATCCCCGCGCCTGCGCACGCTTCAGGGCCGCCGGCGCCACGCCCCTGCTCCTGTACCTGATCTGCGCGCAGCCGCAGTGGCGAGGGGGCGGTACCTGCTCTACTCTGCAAGTTGGCGCTGTATTTCTGCAGTCTGAAGTGCGTGCTCGTTCTTCCCAAAAGCCCAGCGAAATTGATACTGAGCCGACTCGAGTGCTAGATCAAGCAGGCGTCTGAAAAAAAATCACCTCTCAAGTTAGTTTCCTAACCTGGGTGAAAAATTAGGTGTGTTTCCCCATTATCGTCCACGTATAATAACCCTTTTTGAACTTGGGCTCCACTGGAGCTAGACTGCCCAGCCATTTAAACTTCAGGACTTGTGGAACTTTTATTTCTTTTTTGGTTTGGTTTTATTTAGGCCCACAAACACGCGCCGGGTGTCAGCCGAGCCACGCCCCACCCGGTCCTTGAGACTCTGGGACAGGGCGGACCTGTGTTTGTCACGTGACCCCTGCATCCAGCGTCTCCTCGCCAGGCAACCGTCCTAGAGACAGACGGACACCGCCGGCCGCGACATGGACGTTATCTACCCGCTGGCGGTGCCCAAGGGGCGCCGGCTCCGCTGTGAGGTGTGCGACGCCCCGGCCGAGCGGGTGTGCACGGCATGCACAGTCACGTATTACTGGTAGGCCCTGAAACGTGGCACCTGAGCGCCTCACCCCCCTCACCCGCTTCCTCACCGGTGTGGGCCTGGGGGCCTGGCGTTAACTATGGCGTTCTTAAAACCTTAAGGCAATTTTCTAGACCGGCCTTATCTGCCTTCACTCCCACTTACCTCATTCATCACCGCATATTTTGTTGAGGGCTTGCTATGAGCGATGTCCTGTTCTAGCTGCTTAAGTTATTGGGGGCACTCGGCAGACCCTCAAAGAGCTGACGTTCTACTGCAGGAGACAAGTAACAAACAGAAAGTAAGGTAATTTTAGATAGTGATAAATGCTGTAAAGACAGGGAATGCGGTGGGAGATTGGGCAGACAGCTTCTCTGACGGTAAACTATTGCTCTAAAGATAAAGGAGCAGCCTTCTATGGAAGTGGCCGGAGGAAGAGTGGAAAAGCTGGTGCATTTGAGGAATAAAAGGAAAGCCAGTTTGGTGCACAAACAAGATGGTGAGGGTATAGGGAAGGTACAGGTTAAGATCAGTTTTCATTTATTCAGCATAACATTCCCTGACCTTTGATTCAGATTAGATCCTTTCTGGGAGTCTGAGATCAAACAGCAGGTTGCTGATGTCCAGAAAACCTAGTCCAGAGCAGACTAACTTGTTTGTTTTTTTAAGCCATTATAATACACTCTACATGACAAGGGTGTCACTTAGGATGTTCCATTCCGTGGGACTTCTAAAGTTGGAAGCATGGTGAATGAGGAAGTACCTGGAAAGGTTTCTCTGAAGAAATAACACTTGAACTGAATCTTGAAAGGTTGGAGGGAACTTGCCAGATGAACAATGAAGAGGGGGTCCAGACTGCTTGGGTGAAGGGTAGAAAAACAGAGTCTGAGAGCCTGGTAGAGAGGGCCCTGGTGGAGGGAGCAGTCAGACTGGTTTTCAGGGCAGGATCCATTAGCAGGTCATGATGGATTGCTAGCAGCATTTAAAGAACGTACAAAAGAATAGAAAATATCAGAGTAGTCCTACTTGCATTGTTTTTTTTTTTTTAAACTTCTATTTTAGTGTTTTATGTGGATATGTGTGTTGGTATGTAACTGGGCTGAGTCCAAAGTCTGGTAAAGTTGGTGCCCCTGGAGGGGGTTTGCTGATGAGAATGAATAGGCCCAGGGAAAATGCTAAGTTCTGCAGTTTGGGGTGGCGATTCTGATGAGAAATAAAAGGGACTGAAGGAGAAGGGGAATTCAGTCGCCATGATGTAGGAATGGAAGAGGTAGTCGCCATGCTGAAGGAATAGAGGACGCAATCGCCATGATTTAGGAAAAGAAGCGGCAGAAAATGTAGCCACCAAGATTGAGAGTTTGGAAATCAGATGCCAGAAGTTTTAAGCTGCCAGGATATAGAGTTTTGGATTGAGCATCTTTGGAATCTTAACTGACTTTGGGGTCAGTGACTTTGGAGGCTTTGAAAGTAGTTGAGCGATGGAAACTGCTCCTAGTTTTGTCTTTACGGCAGCAGAAGGAAGAAGGCAGAGGGCGCCTTCCTAAAATGCTTGAGTGCAGTCTGTTGGGCCAGCTGGCTGCTGTAGTTGCTGTTTGCAGTGTTGTTGGCCTGGTGCTGTGCTGGGGCACCATGGCAGTTTTGGGAGCATCTCCAGTTGTGTTCTGTGTCATCCTCGTGAGATGGAACCTGGCCTACACTCTGCTTGTTGTGTGTCTGCAGAAGAAGGAAGACGCCATTTTGGAAATGTGGCCTATTGTTTGGAAGAAGAGCTCCATGTCAACAGTGGCCATAAGATGCCACCTTTGTTACTTTTCTGGGACTTAAAGGACTGGATCTTGCTTTAAGTAAGGTAAATGGCCATATGTTGACTTCAGTAATTCTTTGCTTTTCCCTGTTTGTTAAATAAATCCCATTGTTATTGTTTCCTAAGCCTGAGTAGTCTTGCAGTTGTGCAAGCTGGTGCAGAACCAAGATAGTGACTGGTAAGCAATTTGGGCACTGCCTTTGGCAATTTTGAAGCCCCATTTTCCCGGTATCAGGTACTAATGAGAGGTATTTCTTACCATGTGTTAAATTTTTTTTAAATCATTGTGCTAGGTAGTAAAAGGTAGGCGTTTTAAATCAAGAAGATAAAAGAAGATAAAAACTTTTCAATAAAATTGAAAAGTCAATTTTATTAAAGTACACACTGAAGCTTATGTGACCAAATGGTCACATAAGATCAGGAGGTTTGGAAATTATCCTCTGGGAGGCCATGGATGGTTTTAACATGCTCTTCTTTGTGTTCAGGGAAAATGCCTGGCAGCAGCTTGAAAGACAGATTAGAACGTAGACTCTGAAGACTAGTTGTGGTGGTGGTTCCAGTGGGAACATACCTGTTAGACTGGATTAGGGTCTCCCCTAAGTGCTTCTGTAACATGCTACATGTCCCCTAATCTAGCACTAATGACCAGATTGATAACAGTTGTTCAGTGGTTTTTATTTCTCACTAGGCCATGCGCTCCATGAGGGTAAGAATGGTATGTGTTTTCATTGCCATTTCATCATTGCATTTAGAATACAATTCAGAAGTTGTAAGAGAAACTGTAAAGCCCTGGTTACCTCTCTTCCTTTACTTCCCACCAAACCTCAGTCACCCACTTCTTTTCCTCAATGTATCAAAGAAAACAAAGGTTTTCTTTCCTCACCGTCAGTTACTTTGCCCAAGCTGTTCCCTCTGCTGGGAACCTCACCTTCAACTATGAAACTTCCTAGCTCCCTTTGACCCTTCAGTTTACAGTTTATATGTTATTTCTTCAAAGAGGTTTACTCTGAAGATCCAATCTTAAAAACTCCCATTTTTCTTTTCTGTACTTTTATATTTTGTGTTTTCTTGTTTAATAGCTGTGTCTTTTACTAGATTTAGTGCCCACACATGCCAGACACTCAATGATGACTTGCTGAATAAATGAATTTCGAATGGATAATAATCCTGTTAAGCAGGTCAAGGAACACAGAGGGAGGAGGTAATAGGTGACAGATTGAGATGAGGACACAAGAGTTTCAGGGACCTTCAGGTCACTTGCCAGTAAATAGCTGGCAGTGCAGGCCTGGCACTCAGGAGAGACTTTGTCTGGAGTGAGCACCCTCTTCTTCCCTCATGTCCTGTATACCTGTAGCCAGAAGTAATTCCTTTTTCCTCTTAATTCACTTTGTGTTTTCTCCCCAGTTCCCAGATGAGAGTCATTTCCCTTCTTTGAATTTTTTGTTGTTGCTGGAAAGTATATTATCTCAATTTTATTCTCCAATAATGCAGAGTATTATGTTGACATTCACATGTATGGTATGATAGAAACCTTAGAAAACCTATCATATATGCGCTGTCTTTTCATCTGGGGCTGACCTGCCTGATTGCCCCAGTCTTCAGCAAAGTGTTTTGAAATAGTTGAAACTAAATATTTGGTGAGTGCATGAATAAATGATCATTTCCTATATCTTTGTCCTCCGTTATTTTCTTTCTC
This sequence comes from Scalopus aquaticus, assembly GCA_004024925.1. Lineage (NCBI taxonomy): Eukaryota > Metazoa > Chordata > Mammalia > Eulipotyphla > Talpidae > Scalopus > Scalopus aquaticus. The sequence goes on along the minus strand of PVIJ01001004.1, from coordinate 91,195 downwards.
CTTTCACTGCTTTTTTTTTCCCCCTAAGGTTTATTTTATTTATTTATGCATACAAGAACTGGAGTGTAGGCCAGAGATGCGGGGGATGAGAGGATTCACCAGAGACAGGGGGGCGGGCACAACAGGCAGATCTACTGAAATACACTGCTAAGGGGGGCAGTGGGCGAGACAGAAGGGGTCTAATGTGCCCTGTGTTTTAGCTCCCTGAGAAGGGATCAAATTCATGCCACAGCGGCTGGTGATAGCTTGATAGTACTGAGACTTTACCCCCTGTGCCACCAGGGAGGCCCTTTTCCCACTGGTTTTAGTTTAATTTTGTTCTTTAAAATCTCTTTCCTTTCCCCTCTTTTTTTCAGATTTTCTATATCCTTGTGTTCTGGAACTTTCAAAAATTTTCCACTAAATGAAACCAAACTAATTATTCTCTATCTCAAAAATGAAAGCTTCAATACCTCTCCCTCACAGGGTCACTGTGGGCGCATAGAAAGAACCATGCCTGGGACCAACTTGGCACTCAATATTTACTTATTGTGTTCCTCCTTCCAAATTTCAAGAGCAGGAAGGGCAGTCAACTTGAATTTGTAGAAGATTGTTTTTTTGCAAAAGAATTGTTTTTCCTGGTTAGAAAGATAGTTCATACTTACTGCAGAAAACTCGAAAAAAAAAAACCCCAAAACTGTAATCCATAATCCCACAATCCAAAGGTTAATAACCTGGCACTTTGGTGAATTTCCCATAGTCTCTTCCTACAAATGCATTTATTTTATATAATCTGTGTAATCTTGTGCATATCATTCTATGTTGGAATCTGATAATGTTCCCAAGGAATAGAACATTTTTAAAGAAAAGTCAATTTTATTAAAGTACACACTGAAACATTACTGACAGGTAAAACACATGCTTTGTGCTGTAGGTTAGCAAATCATAGCATATAGACTAATTTGCACTCACTTTTTTCTTTTATTTAACACATGGGGAAAATATTAAAATGTCTTCAGTGGCCAGGAAGAGAAAACTGTGAAGTGGTATTCAATAGGAGGAAACAGTAGGATCTGTAGTGAACTGAAAAATGAATGCCCTGCCTAAATAACTCAAATTCAGTTTAAAAAACATGATAATGGCCAAAGAAAACACGTTGACTCACACACTACTTGATTGTGAGCCGTGATTAAAAACACATTTTGACTTTTTTACCCATGGCCCTGTGTTGGGTATTATGGATAAGACAGATGAATAAGAAGAGATCTCACAGATATAGAAATGAAGCTAACTATTCAAAAAGGCAAGATAAATCAAATGTTCTCAGCAAAATAAAAGTTCAAGCAATTAAGTAATATTTCCATTGCTCAATACTATTACTCAACAAGCCCTTATTTAATAAATACCCTGTGTAACTCAACTATTTCTATATTCTGGCTGTTAAGTGCTTTTGCTGATTTGTTTACAATAATTAATCTATCAAAACAATCTTTAAATACTTAATGTTGTTTCTATAGCAGTCATCACAGTTTGTAAAGAAAATACTTTCTTGTATTTCTATTATCCCAGAAGGTAGAAAGGAGAGAGGGTGCTTGAACACAGCTGTGTATTGTCTGTGACTGCTTTTGTACTACAGTAGTGGAGTTGAATAGTTGGAACTACCATGGAGTAGAGGAAATTTCTCCCTATTCCTCTGGGTTCTTCTCAGGCTGATTGAGCAATCTAATTAAGGTCAGACAGATTAGTGGAAGAACAAATTTAATTACATAGTATAGAGTATCAACATAGATGTGGATTCTAAACCCAGCAGGGCAAAAAGGAGGGTATATATCCAGAAGTAGGGAATGGAATAGGGGCCTGAAGCTTAAGGGGAGAGGAGAGTACTCATATTGCAAAGACCTATAGGATCAGTCTTCCCCAAAAGATTGAAATAGACTTTTTCCAAGATGTCCAAAGCAGGCCTTTTCCCCTAGTGTTACCTTGGTATGTGGAACTGAGGTCAATTGAGGGCCTTTGTGCCTGGGGAGAAACTGTCACCATTACTAAAAGAATGCAGATTATCTAGATTTAGGGATATCTCCAGATATAACCTTTCTATCAGAGAAACTATCTTAAGGCAGGACAAGCACCTAAAGGCAAGGTTTTCTTGTATGAAGTCATCCCCTCCTTGTCATGTAAAACTCTCCTTGATACTCCAGGCCCTATAGCAGAGGATATAAATCCCAGCCTATCCATTTACTTTTGAATTTTCAGGTATATAAATTCTCAATATGTATGTTATTAAATTTGGTCTTTTTTCTCCTACTAGTCTCTCTGATGTTAGTTTATCCAGCCTCAGAAGAAATCAGAGAGGTGAGAAAATTTTATGGTAATTTTGAGATGCTCTGTGCTTTGTTGTTTGCCCTGCCATATAGATAAGTTTATCTGATAAAAATCCTATTCTGGATAATACATCCAATTGCTGTAAATCTATTTAGTTAAGGCAGTGAACCTACCTCAATCCACATGCCAAGGTGACACATCTTGGGAAGACCTGTTCTGAACATCTTGGGGAAGCTTATTGTTCCCAACAGAGAACATGTAGCTCTCAAAGCCTAAACTATTTGCTATCTGGCTCTTTACAGAAAACTCTGTTGACCCCTGCCTTATGTTACTGTTACCTGTTTTGAAATATGTATAAATGTAATCAAACAGCTAAGTTTCTCACATTTCAGTAAACACATGTTACAGGTAATAGAAATACAAAAAAATCATGATAGTATGCATCTAACAACAGTCTCAACATACACAAAACAATAACTGTCAGAATTGAAAAGAGAAATAAATGATTCAATACTAGTAGTTAAATACTCCAATACGCTACTTTTAATAATAGATGAAACAACCAGACAGACAGATCCATAAAACCTGGACCAACCTACATTCCTACCAATAGTACAGAGTTCCTTTTTCTCCATACCATCACCAACATTTGTTGTTTCTAGGGTTTTTGATATGCGCCATTTTCACAGTTGTGAGGTGGTATCTCATTGTGGTTTTGATTTGCATTTCCCTGATGTCAAATGGTGTTGAACATTTTTTCAATGCCTGTAGACCATTTTTATGCCTTCTTTGAGAAGTGTCTATTTAGCTCTTCTATTTCTTAAATTGGATTCCTTGGGTTCTTTTTGTTGAATGGTGTAAGTTCTTTGTAGCTCCATGTCAGATGTATGATGCAAATATTTCCTCCTGTTTAGTAGGATGTCTTTTCATTTTAATTATAATTTCTTTTTCTGTGTGGAAGATTTTTAGTTTGATGTAGTCCCATTTGTTTAGTTTTGCTTTTATGTTTTTTGCCCTTGGTATTGAGTCCACAAAGAAATCCCTGAAGTCAGTGTTGTGGAGTGTTTTTCCTGTGCTCTCTTCTATCTATTTTATTGTTTCAGGTCTTACAACCAAGTCTTGAATCCATTTTGAGTTATTTTTTGTATACGGTGTGAGAGAGGGTCTGGTTTCTTTTCTTTCTTTTATTTATTTCTTTTGCTTGTGGCTGCCCAATTTTCCCAACACAACTTGTTGAAGAGACTTTCTTTTATCCACTGTATACTCTTGGTTTCTTTGTCACAAATTAACTATACATTCTGTTCTGTTGGCCTGTGTGTCTATATTTATTCTAATACAGTGTTGTTTTGATTATAGCTTTGTTGTATAATTTGAACTCTGGGAATTAGCAATATAAGCCTTTTAGAAGGAAACAGAGTTGTAAATCTGTGCAATCTTGCATTGGGCAACAGTTCTTAGATAATGTACCAGAAGCACAAAGAACCAATAAGAAATATAGATGAACTGAATACCATTAAAATTAAAAGTTGTGTGCTATAGAGAACATTATCAAGAAAGTGAAAAGAAACCACAGATTGGGAGAAAATATTTGCAAATCACATGTCTTGTAAGGGTCTAGTTTCCAGAATTTGTAAGTATATCTTAAAACTCAACATAAAAAGGTAGAAGACACTTTAAAAAATGGACAAAGTGTTTGAGTAAATATTTCTGTAATGAAGATATACAAATAACTGACAGACACATGAAAAGATACTTGACACTATTTGTCATTAAGAATCTGCAAAATAAAATTATGATGCAATACACAGAAGCGTGGTTATAATCAAGAAGACAGAAAATAACAAGTGTTGCAAGGTTGTAGAAAAAATAGAATTCTCATACATTGTTTATGGGAATGTAAAATGATACAAATCCATTGAAAACAGTTTAGCAGTCCTCAAAAAAGAGTCAAGCAGAGAGATACTAAGTGACCCAACAATTCTAATCACAGGTATATATACAAGTGAATTGGAAACATGGTCACACAAAAGCTTAAAAGCAAATAGTCACACTAGGGTTATTCACAATAGCAAAAAAGTAGAAACAACCCAAATACAAACTGATGACTTAATTATCCGTTCCAACGGTGGAATATTAATTAGTCGTTAAAAGGAAAAGTTTGATATATGTCACATATGGATAAACCCTAAAAACATTATGCTAGTGTAAGAGACTAGATAGAAAATGTCACATATTATCTCTGCATTTATATGCAATGTCCAGAACAGCAAATACTTAGTGAAAGTAAATTTGTGGTTTCTGGGTATCAGGTAGAGGGACGAATAAGAGTGACTGTTAGAGTCAATGGAGTTTCTTAGTTTCTTTTATGGGTGATGAAAATGTCCTGGCATTAGGTAGGGTAGTAGTTACACAACCTTATGAATATGCTAAAAAAGCAACGACCACCACCACCCACTGAATTATGCACTTTAAAAGTGACTTTCATGGTATGTCCATTATATACTAATTTTATTATTTTTTTTAAAGAATTATTTATTTATGCATACAAGCTGGGGTACAGTCCAGAGGCGTGGGGCGGCAAGAGAGTTCACCAGAGACAGAGTGGGGAGCAGAACAGGCAGGTGGATGGAAATACACTGCTGAGGGGAGCAGCGGGCGAGGCAGGAGAGGTCTGTCACACCATGTGGGAATCTCCCTGGCTGGGTGTCAAACTCGTGTCATCGCTGCCAGCAGCTCCACAGCCCAGTGCTTAACCACTGCGCCACAAGGGAGGCCCTATATTCTTAACCAACAATCCATGATTGGAGGAAGGGTCAAAACTAGGTAGATTTGGGAGTCATTCACAGAGGCAATTATTTATGAGCCGCAGAGGATACTCTGTAGGAGTGCTACCTGATAGAATTTTTCTGCAACAATGTAGAGGTCTATATCTGTGCTGTTTGAAAGTTAAGAAATACAAAATATGCATGTGAAACAGTCAGAAACCTGTAACCCACACTGTCCCAGTGCTTCCCTCTGGAAAGGTAAAAAAATAATTGGTTTTGGAGTACAAGTATACAACAATTAATCTCTCCACATCCTTCCATGCTTCCTTACCTTTAAAAGGGTAATATATTTTGTCTCATTTTTGAAATTAAATAGCGACACACAAGCGCATCTGCTGCACCACTGCAACCAGAGGGCATGCACAGTGTCTTTTATGCAAGTGGCCTTCCTAAGGCCTGGCGCACAGAAGGCAGTGCCCGTGGTGCTCTTCAGAGCTACGGGGACACCACCTATGGGAAAGGGTCTCCCAAAACCTTGTCAAAGGTGAATTCCTCTCCCTAACCCAAAAAAAGGACCCTCAAATTCGTCAGCTTCAGTGTTCAGCTATTTTTGAAAATGACCTTAGGACAATGCTCAAGTAAGGGTGTCTTTGTTCTTATTAATGAAGCGGAGAAGCAGAATAGACAGAGCATGACCACATGACTCGGAATGTGAAGCAGAGCCTCCAGAAAGAACATCCTCCGTCCTTGCCACAACATACCTTTTACACCAGCCAATAACCACTTGAAAGCAATGAAATTTGTGTCACGGAGGGCAGTGGGCACCCTGTGGGCCTGTGTTGGGCTTGCTTTCCTAAGTGTATGGGGCTGGCCAATTGTAGGGCCCATAATGAGTCCATGTTTTCATCATCAGTGGTGTGGTTCATCAAAAAGCTGACTGGGTCAGCATTCATGAGAAGATCTGTCAACTGCTAATTCCACTGCGCACTTCCATGCCCTTTTACAATTCAGAGGAAGAGCGGCAGCATGGCCTACAGCAGCTGCAGCAGCGTCAGGTAGGTCCCCTGACTGTTAACAGGGTTAACTCCTGGACAAAGGATGCACTGTGTGAGGGTCACGGCACTGTAACCTCTCCTCAGGGCCCTTGTTTTGTGTCTTTATGTTTTCAGCACCATTCTGTCCATTGTTCTTCCTTCACATATTTACTAAATACTAAATACTGCATATTTACTAAATACTGCTAGTACTGAGGTACTAGAACAAAATATAGACAGGCTTAAGAAATAAAAATGTATTTTCTCAGAGTTCTGGAGATTAAAGTTCAAGGTCAATGGCAGGCTTGTTTTTTCCTGAGGCCTCTCTTTGGTTTACAGATAGCTGCCTTATTGCTGTGTACTCATATCCTGAGGTCTCTGTATATCCAAATTTCCTTTCCTTATAAGGACACCAATTAGATTGGATTTAGGGCCATCCTGATGAATTCACTGTAAATCACCCCACTATTAAAGGCCCTTTCTCCTGAGCTACTAGGGTTAATTTGGAGGGGGTGAAATCCTGCCATAATATCCACATATGCCAAGAACTATGATAAGAGCCCAGGCACATTGTAGAAGGTCCAAAAATGAAATATGAATATATTCATTCATAAGTAAAGGAGATTGGGGAAACTAGGTCTTATCACCATGGCATTGATTGTGTCTCAGTTACTCTAAAATAATCAGCATTTGAAAAAAAGTTTATTTATTTCTGCATACAAGGTGGGGTACAGGCCAGAGATGTGGGGCGGCGAGAGGGTTCACCAGAGACAGAGTGAGGAGCAGAACAGGCAGATGGACGGAAATACACTGCTGAGGGGAGCAGCGGATGAGGCAGGAGAGGTCTGCTGCGCCATGTGGGAATCTTGTCGAACTTGCATCGCCGCTGCCGACAGCACCACAGCACAGTGCCCAACTGTTGCACCATCAGGGAGGCCCAAAATAATTAGCATTTTTAAGCCAGATTTATTTAAGTACCAGATTCATCAATGTTAGTGTTGTGACAGTTGGATAGAGGCCTCAGAGCTATAGGTATTGCTGGTGTTAGTGAAGCAGGATAACTAAGAAATTTCTCTCAAAACTAACTAAAATAGAAAGGAAGTTTTAGATCATTCTAAGACATGACAATTTCACTAAACTATAGTTTTATTATAAATATCAGGATAATTATTCATTTAATAACTTTATATTGAGTATTCATTCCCCTTTGGGTTCTTCTGGGACTTGTCAAATAATCCAAATAATCAAATTAACATCAGATTAGGAGAAAAGAACAAGTGTAATTACACACATACAGGGCTCTACATAGACATGAGGATTCTAAAAACAATAAAGCAAAATGGGGGTATACATCCTAAACTAAGGAATGGAATAGGGACCTTAGGGTTTCAAGGAGAGAAGAGGGGGACTCATGTGATAAAAAGAGGGTGATTCATATGGTAAAGAGTAGAAACTATCATTAGATGTTTGCCCTGCCAGGTAAATAAGTTATTCAGATACAAAGGATATTTCTGGTTATAATCCTAGTTCTGGATAAGACCCCCAATTTTTATTTTTCTAGGTAGTTAAAGGAGCAGTAAAAGTTCCTCTTGAGCTTATAGGGACTGAATAGGCCTCAGGTCAAAATAATCCATATGCCAGTGTTACCTGCTGAGGAGGCCTATTCTGAACATCTTGGGGAAGCCTATCCTTCACGAAACACTGCACTAAACTAAAAAGACATATTCCTGCACCTGGAGGAACTCACAGTCCAGGTTGCCTTTTTGTATCACCTATTTTGAGTCTCATATCTACTTTAATAGAGGCAGACTCACTCTGTGCCCTCAACCCGTTCCTTAGGTGTTGGCCTTATCTCCAGTGTACCTGTACCTACCTTGCTCTTTACCTTTTGACTCTCAGATGCTCTGGTTTTTCTCCCACAGAAGCATTTGATTGAATTCTGCTACACTGTAGCCCAGAAATACCTCTTTGAAGGAAAACATAAAGATGCTGTCCCAGCAGCTTTGCATTCTCTTCGTTTCCGCATGAACGTGCATGGCCTGAGTTCAGTAGAGCTGGTGCCCGCTTACCTGCTGTTGGCGGAGGCCAGCCTTGGTAAGTGAAACTGACTTGAGACTCCCCTGGAACCCTTACCTTAAGAAGTGCTATGTTGGCTTATGCCAGTGGTCGAAAGAGTCCAGCCATGGTGGTGGCGCTAAGACACCTTTAGTGGAAGAGCAGATTTTGTGCAGGCGGGGGTAGAAGATGTACACACTTGGCTCCACTGACAGAATCCACTCTTAGGTGGATTAAGCAAAAGGACATTTTTTAGGAAGCTGAGTGTCCTTAAGGTATTTGAGGCTACATGAGGGACTATAGATTGTTAGCCGTAAGAAACTAAGGCTAGTGCTGTTTCTCTCTCTTGGGCCTTAGCTCTTGTCTCTGCTTCTCTCTCTATATCTGCATCATTTTCCATCTCTACAGGTCAGGTTTTTCTATTCTGAATCAGAGAAGGCAACTTCCCCAAAATGTCAGGTGTAGCCCAATTTACATAGAATCTACATATACTCCAGGTTCAAGGTAGGTAACAAAGACTAAAACTTTTAAAGGTTAAAGGTCACTTATTTTACAAAAATGTCACTCAGTTTGAGTTTCTCTAACCCTTTCTCTTCCCCTGTCATAGCTTTGGCTCCCCATCCTGCCTGCCTCTTCTGCATGCATCCCCTGCTCACTAATGGGCTGACTCCCATACCAGGCCTCGTCGCTGCAAGAATGCCCTCTTCACCCTGCTCAGCTCTGACTCCCAGTCTGAGCTGTCCCTCCTCCAGAACTAGCAGGAGGAGCCCTGGATGAGGAAATACCACCCGGGTTCTGTTTCTCTCTGCAATAGCCAGCTATGGGATTTTGAAAAAATTGCCCTGGCCTGACACCCATCATTTCTCACCTGGACTCACCTGACATAAATCACAGATGCGCATCTTCTCTACCTCCCTCCAATCTGGCCTCCGTATACAATACCATCTGGCCACTCCAATAAATAAAAGCCAAGCCCCCAAAGTAACCTATAATCCCTGCTCAGTACAGCCTTTATGAATTTTCTCATTTCATCTCACATACTTTTCCTTCTCCCTTTCAGTTACACTGGCTTCTCTGTTCCTCAGAGTTACTGTGACACTTCCTTGTTCTGGAAGACTCTTCTCTAGTTACTTTCCCCACTCTACTGCTCCTCCCCTTCACCTAACTACCTGTGTTCATCTGTTAAACCTCAGCTCAAGAGTGACCACACCCTTGTCTACAAGCCCTTTCCAAGCCCCCAGACTGGGTCATGTCTCTTTTTTATATCCCCACTTAAAAACCCCTTCCTTTTTTCTGGGCACTTACTTGAATAATAACTGTACATTCATTGATGAGATTAATTAGAGTCTCCCTCCTGCACTAGCTCAGGGAAAACTGGGGCTGTCTCTGTTCTTATTCATCCCAGTGTCTTCATCCCAGTGTCTATTCATCCCAGCAACAGTACTTAGTGCAGCGAAGCCACCCACGAAATGCTCTCACAATACCTGCTACCTGGTGGGCACAGTGTCAGCATTTGCTGAACCTGTGTCCTCTTCACAGGATTGTTTTGGATAGTGACTGAGTTCAGGTGTAATGAACATGAAAGTGCTTTGCAAGCACTGTCCAAATGGAAGTGCTTGCCAAATGGGAGGTTTCATTGTAACTGTCACCGTCATTGATTTAAAACCATGCCAACCTTTCTGAAAGTCTAAATAAATCACATCTACGGTACACATACCTCTTTCCCATCTTGGAGATTCCTCTAGGCTGGAGTGAAAAAAGTAACAGGCGTTCAACTTTATTTTTTCCTTTAGTAAGACTTGGGAATTTTAATCAACTGGAAATGACATTTTCAGTAACACTTCAAAGTGCCTTATCTTCTTCCCAGCACTGTTGTCAGTGCCCTGGAAGGAGGGAGGGGCGTTAGGGGGAGAGAAGGGACTCCCTCTTTCTTCACTGAGTAGGTGAGCTTCGGCATCAAGCTTGTTTATACCGTGGGGTACTCACACAACTCTTTCATCTACCAGGAATGCTCGTTTCTCCTTTGTCCATGGTGGGATTCTTCTCACCCTTCAGGTATCTGCATAACTGTCACTTTCTCAGAGAGGTAATTTCCTAATCATCCACAGAGGTTTCTTCTAGCTTTTTCTTGATTGCTTACTCTGTTCATTTCATTCACAGCACTTCAGTTTGTTTGTTTATTGTGTCCCTTCTTCACTTGATACTAAATTCCTTGAGGTCAGGGATCATGTCTGGTTTTTTTCCCCAGCACGCACTGAGTAGCAGAGACCCAGTCACGATTGAATGAATGAATGAATGAATGAAGTTTCCACCTCAGTAAATTCCTCCTCTGGTATTTCTGTCTTGAGAGACGTAAATCACAGATGCAAATGGCCTGGTAGAGTGTGCAGCGGATAGCAGACCCTCGAGATAGGCTCATTTCTTTTTCTTACCCATGAGGACCTCACAGTCACACCTTTAAATCATTTGTGATGGTTTTATCCTGTGTGCCTTTGCTTTTATCACCAAGACCTGCAAAATCTCACCTCATAACCTCTCTCAGGTCCCCCACTGAACAGTGTAAGCCAGTTGTCTCACCTTCAGAAAAGTGCCAGAGCTCCAAAACTAGCCATCCTTTCTCCATCCACCCCCTATACTATTAAAGTCGTCCTTTAGGATAGTCGCACTTCCTTTGTAACTTTATGCCTCTATTCTCTACACCCTTCTCCAGGCAAGTGCCGTATGTAAGAGAGATGTCTGAACCTCCCCACTTACTGGGGGCAGTCTCAGTTCTGACATGGGTGTAACAGCCCATCCCTCTCACCTCACTTCACCCCACTCTTTGAGTTTGCAGCCTCATAATTTCTTCCTCCCTAACATGTCTTTTCCGTTGGAACGGATGCTTATTTCCAGGCTTGTTCAGCCTGGCCATGGGGCCTTCCTTCTGTGGTATTGCCTCCTTTAGTAAGAACTAGACAGTGAAAATTTGTAATTTTAAATATATGTTGATGCCCTCTCCCAATTTTTTCCCATCTTAACAATTTTAAGAGTCATTTGCCTTTTTAAGTTTGAAAAGGCCTCATTCTAAAGGTCTTATTTTGCAGACAAAACCCAGATGGAAGATAGGACTTGCCATGTTCACAAGAGCCAGGATCATGAGCCTAGGCCTCTTGTTTCTAATCTAGTAGCTTCCCGATTTAATTGGAGCTCCAGTCAAGAAGAGTTACTTTCTTCCTCTTGTAGGCTGTTCCTTCTTTACCTCTCCTCCTTTAAGTCAGTGACATGGTATTATAAACTATAATGAAATAATAAAATAATGCTGACAATATGAACTAAGCCTGGGAGGAAAGACCAAGAAGAATACAAAGTTAGGCAAAGAGGTCAACTGTATAATGAAGAATAGAATTGGACTTTCAGTGGTGAGCTTAATGTCGTATATACAGATGTTGATTTATAATGACGCATACCTGAAGCGTACACAATATTCTATTGCATCACTCAGGGCAAGGTATGGCACATAAAACATATTAAATATAACAATACATATATCTTAAATTACATACTAAAAGATTCGCCCTTTCAAAGTACAATTCAGTGGTTTTAGTATACTGACAAGATTGTGTGAACATCGCTATGCCCAATTCCAGAATATTATCGTCACCCTGAAATGAAACCCCATATCACTGTCACTCACAGTCCCCCTCAATCCCATTCCTATAGTTCCTGGTCACCATTGCTCTACTTTCTGTTTCTATAGACTTGCTTATTCTGGACATTTCATATAAATGAAATCATATAATATGTGGCCTTTTTGTTTGCTTTCTTTTACTTAGAATGTTTTCAAGATTCGTTCCCATTGTAGCATGGCCTTTTTCGTGACTGAATAATATTCCATTCATGAATATGGATAGGCCACATTTAGCATATCTACTCATTAGTTGATGGATATTTAAGTTTTTCTATATTTTGGGTCTTATGAATAGGCTTCCGTGAGAATTTGTGTACACATTTTTGTGTATCAGTAGTTATTTAAGTGAATGAAAAAGTGAGTGAATGGGTAATTACTCTTATTTCATCATGTGTTCTCTCACCAGGATATGAATTATAACCTTTTTTGCTTCTTTTGGGCAGGTCTGGGCCAGATCATTCAGGCTGAGGAATACCTATCCCAAGCCCAGTGGACAGTCCTCAAATCAGCTGAGTGTTGTTATGCCACCCACTCTTTGCTACATCGGAACCTGGGCCTTCTCTACATGGCTAAGGAAAACCACGAGGAAGCCCGTTATCATCTAGCCAATGATGTAAACAAAATGAATTTTTTAACACCTGAATGTTTCTGAGAAAATTCTATTTCATCCTCCCTCCCAATGCCCCAACCATTTCTCTAAAACTTTCCGTTTACAACAAACTATTTGGTGGGGGTAGTAGCAAGAACATAATTCTAATGACCTGAGTTCAGGCCTTTCCATTTCCTGACTGTGCATCCTGATCATGTCCCATCATTTCTCCATGTCTCAATTGCTCTGAGGATAACAAAGCGAGATGAGGCAGCATACCGGTTAAAAGAAAGGCTTTACTTCTGTCCAGCTCTATTGTCTCACTGGCCACATGGTCTTAGGCAAACTATTTAACCTTTTTCATCACTGACAAGACAAAAATCATAAAATAGTCTTTGCCTCATTGAGTCATTGCAGAGTTTAATAATAGGACAAAATATGTACAGCACTTTAGCTATTATTTTTTAAATAACTTCAATGTGTCTACTTCAGAGTGTGGTTATTAAATTTAAATGAGCTGGATATATATGAAAGTGCTTTCTAAACTATAAAACCCTGTATAAATGTTAGATAGGATCATGAGGGTAATGATTGATCTGTTCTTCCAAAATTTCTGAGGTTCCCATTAGGATATCAGTATTGGATAATATTATCAGAGAGGGAAGTTCCTGAGCCTTAGCCCAGGCAACTGCTTTCTGACTCTACAGACTTGCCTTTTCTGGGCATTTCATATACACAGAATTATAGGTGGTTGTTTGCATCTGAATTTGTTTACTTAGCCTAATTATTTTGAGATTCATCCATGTTATATGTATCAATACTTCATCTCTTTATGGCTGAGTGGTATTCCATCATCAGATATGTCACAGTTTGTTTAGTCATCATCAGGTGATGGACATATGGGTTGTTTCCATTCTGTGGCTATTATGAATAATGTTGCTATAAACACTTGGGTAAAAGTCTTTGTATGAACACATTTTCATTTGTCTTAAATATATATATAGGATTGGAATTGCTGGGTCATATGGTAACTCTGTGTTTAACTTTTGAGGACTGCCTGTTTTCCAAAGAGGCTGCACCATGTTAAATTCCTACCAGCAATGTATGAGGATTCCATTTCCTATACATCCTTACCCATAGTTATTTTCTGTCTTTCTTGGGAATAGTCATTTTAGCTTGTGTGAAGTGGTGTATCATTGTGTTTTATTTTCATTTCCTTAATGACTAGGAATGTTGACCATCACTTTATATTTTTATTAGCCATTGGTAGATCTTTTTGGAGATATGTCTATTCTTATCCTTTGCCCATTTTTAATTGGCCTGTTGTAAAAGCTCTGGAAATAAGTCCTTTGTCAGATTTATGATTTACAAAGACCACTCAAGTACTCTCCTTCCTTCTGCTATAGATTTATTTTGCCAGTTGTGCATTTGGAACAGAGCATATTAGGACCTCAGGAGGCTACTTCCACCTGGCTAACATCTTTTATGGCCTTAATAAGTTGGATCTGGCAGACACACTATACACTAAGGTGAGCTGGAGGACATGGGAGCTGACCCTTGACACTTAGACTATGTATCTTAAAACTGGCATCAGATCATTCATGAGAAATTTGAGACACAGAAAAACCAGTGATTTGTCCAAGGCTACATAGCCTGATACATGATATATTCCACTTTTCTTTCCTCCTGTTTCTCACTGCCAAAACAGACCAATCCTTAGCATCCATGGGGTGATCAACAAATAGTGAATGATGGGTCAGTAAGAACCAACCCCTCCACCTAAACCACCATGTGCTCTGTCAGACCCATAAAAGCAAAGTCGTGGGAGCGTGCTGACATGTGTGATAGAGAAAGAGGTAAGGTTTTTGAGGGAAGTTCATTGCTGAAAGAGTCTCTGAAGGGATCAAAGAACATCAGAGTACTTTAAATTTTCCACTTTACATGTAAAAGATTTTGAACTGTTTCCGATATAATGACATAATGGTTATAGTCATACTGTAACATCTCACATAGCAAGCAACCATCTCTGTGTACAGTACAGACTTTCATGCTGTGACTGTTTACTCATATTTTATTATTTTTTTAAAGATTTTATTCATTTTTAAAAGATTTTATTTATTGATACATACAAGATCAGGGGTGTAGGCCAGAGGTGTGGGGTAGTGAGAAGATTCACCAAGACAGTGGGGAGCAGAACAGGCACATCAACTGAAGCACACTGCTGAGGGGAGCAGCAGGCAAGGCAGGAGAGGTCTGCTGCACCATGTGGGAAGCTCCCTGGCTGGGCATGGAAGTCGTGCTACAGTGGCTGCGGATAGCTTCATAGTGCTGCGACTTAACCCATTGCGCCACCAGGGAAGCCGTTTACTCATATTTTAGACCCACTTCTGACGAAGAGGCATTGTGGGGCAGCTGAAAAGAAATGAGCTGTGCAGTTGTACAGACCAAGTGTACATTTTGGCTGTGCCATATAGCAGCTCTTACCAAAAATCAAGTATGAGACTTTTATAATTTCTCTGAGCCTCAGTTTATTTTCTGTAAAATGGGAATAATAAGAATATGATCCCACCTGGGATATTGTGAGGATTCAAAGGCTTAGTTGTATGTGCTCAACAAATGGTAGCAGTCGCAACTAGACCCCACTAGGGCTGTCCCCAAATCAGCCTGCCATGTGCCCTTGAGGCCCATCACTTGTCGCACTCACTTTGGTCACTCTTTGGGCTCCCTAGACTCCCTTCCCCACCATGTGCAGTGAGGCAGGGAGTCTGCAAGGGGGTGCTACCCCCCCCTGGGTGCTACCCCTACCTGGTTCAATGATGAAGGTCTGAGCTGCTGGTCTGATTGCCTTCTCCTTTCCCAACAGGTCTCTGAGATCTGGAATAAATATTTGAACGATTACTATCAAGTTCTTTTGAAGAATCGCATCCAACATATAGATTTACTGGGCAAACTATTTGAGACTGATACTGGCTTGGGTAAGTGGCAGTTCTCTCTTGGAAGCAGAGCAGTGACTTCATCCCCTCTGTAGGGTTAAGTGGAAGAATGATCAGGATTTACTGCCCTCCTGCCATTGGTATTGATGGTGGACCCCTGCAGTCCTACACGCATGCCTGATGGTGGCACCTGTAGTAGGGTGTGGATGTGTGTGCGTAGGCACACCTGGGCTGGAGAGACCGAGCATAGGTGCGGCATCACAGAGCAGCAGCTGAGAGCAGAGCTCAAGACGGCAGAGAGCCCAGAAAGAGTGAAGATTTGCCAGGGGCTGGGAGGCCTACCAGCCTCCCGGCCCCTTAACCTCCCTTTCTGCCCTGTACCTGGTTCCCTCACTACAAAAGATCATTAAAAGTCTGAAAAAAGCCAGTGAGGGCTCCAGGACTCCTCCTTTACCCATCTGCCCAACCACAGAGAACCTGCCCCATGCCTTGCTGGCACAGCACCCCCTCACGCACAGAACTTGCACCTAAGAGGGGGAGCACTTGTCCCTGTCATGGAGTACATCTTGGCAAACTTGCCCAATTTGCTGATAGGGAAGCTGAGCCATGGAGTCAGAGAGATTTTACCAGTGTTGGCAAGACTTCAGATTCCCAGTGTCATACACAGCCTTTCAGAGGGTTAATGGGTACAGCTCTAAATGCAAAAGGATGCAGCCAGTGCCCCCTGTGATCTCTGCAGAACCTCTAATGTTTAGCCTCCACGAGACCACCCACGCCCATACCCCATCTGCCTCCCTTCTCTACCACCCTACTCTTTCCCATGTTCCTTCTGGTAGCAGTTATCTATTTTGACAAGTTCAAATTTTTATTTCTTCTATTGTTTGCAGGTAATTGGATTGTGATTAATGTAGGACTGAAAAATGCTGGGGGAAACAGCAAACTCAGGCAGAAGAAACAAAGGCCAGAGCAGCTTTGGGTTCAGTGAAAAAGAATTAGGTGCTGTAGGCTCAATGCCCTCAGGCCTGTTTCTTCTTTCCTCCCTTTCCATTGCAGATGAAGCCCAAGAAGCAGAAGCCATTCGGATCTTGACTTCAATCTTGAAAATACGAGAATCTACATCTGACAACGCCCCCCAAAAAACCATCTTTGTTCTGAAAACCTTGGCCATGCTTTACTACCTGATGATGAATTCTTCAGAGGCAAGTTTCCCCAGAAAAATAGTGTCTAAAGTGGAGGTAGAAATTCCTCCAGTTGAATTCAGCTGTGTTTGCTCTCTTGCACTAGCTTTTGCCTTCAGAGTAAGGCCTCACACACTGCAGATGCTCATGACATTTCTCATTTGTTGAGTCAGTAAGTGTCAGTCCCAAGATGTCTTGTGGAATCTCTGCCCAAGTCAAACCTCTGGGCCATGTGGCCCCAGGGTGGCAGTTTACATGTGGCATCTATTACCTCTGTGCTTCCGACTGCTAGTCCAAAGGGCCCTGATTATAGTCCCACATTGCAGAGGTGTTCTTTCTTGTACTTGGCTTGTCAAGTCAAGTGGTTTTTCCTGGAACCCTCCGCCCCACTCAGCACAAGAGTGGCTGGCTGTAGGTCCCAAAAGAGATCAGTGGCTGATGTGAGAAGCTCATGAGGTCTTTCTTACATTTCTGGGGTTGAACCCACACAAATAGGGCTTCCCAATATCATGCTTTCCTATAATAACTTCCTTTTTTCACTGCAACTCTATTTCAGGCACAGGAATATGCCACCAGAGCCCTCAGTCTAGCCAAAGAACGACAGCTCAGTGTCCATGAACAGAGCCTCATTCAAGAGTTACTAAATCTTATCACACCTGAAGAAGCTGCTTCTGTTATTTAGTAGCCCATGAGCACCTCATCAGGGCTATTCAAGGGGTGACTGAACATCTCAGATAGTCCAGCACAACTGCTTACAGGTACTTTGAGTTGCTCAAGTGCCCACTTCCTTCCTCTAGGATTCACACATAACTGTATCTTTATTCTTGCACAACATTTGTG
Organism: Scalopus aquaticus; assembly: GCA_004024925.1. Taxonomy (NCBI): domain Eukaryota; kingdom Metazoa; phylum Chordata; class Mammalia; order Eulipotyphla; family Talpidae; genus Scalopus; species Scalopus aquaticus. Next base: position 73,833 of record PVIJ01001004.1, on the reverse strand, counting down.
AGAGAATAAAGAACTTAAGCATAGAAATCAGTAAAACTGTTGTTTATCATGATCTTTTATTTGATTTATCATGACTTTGTCCAACTTTGAATAATGTGCTGTCAGCTCACTAATTTGTAATTAAACTGCAGCCTATCATATTCCGAAGTCTCCCAGGGATGCATGTCTCACAGATCTTTGCCAAAGAAGGGGTCCCACTATAGCTATATTGAAGCTATATAGCTATATAAGAAGGGGTCCCACTAGAGCTATATTGGAGCAAAGTTTTTCTAGTCTGCTGAAATTAAACTAGCATCAGTCTGAGGAAGATTGTGATTAAGAGGTCCATTACAACTCCTAGAGCAATCACCAGAAGACTATTCTAAAAATAAAAATCAACTAAGGAATTAAATAGAACACTAGAAAATCCACTGAATGCAAAAGAAGGCAGCAAAGGAGGAACAGAGGAATGAAAAGGAAATGACACGTGCAGAAAGCAAGTAACAAAATATGGACATAAATCATAGGTCTTCGCCAGGGAAGAGCCCTGGGTTATGCAAGAAATTCCAGTATGGAATGGTGGAGATACCATTTGTAGGGTAAGTGAACTGGTCAGTCTTTTTATGCCACTAGCCTCTGTGGCTCTCACCTGCGGCCTTGATTGTGTTGATGCAGGAGGCGCTTGGGAGTGGCACAGGGCATGCATGCCTGATTGTGGACACCTGGGGCATGGGTGTGGGCGTGGGTAAGTGTGCACACCTGCGCCTAGAGGTCAGGGCTATAAGGGCGACGTCACTCAGCGATGGAAGAAGGCTGCAGGAGGACAGCTACGAGAGGACAAGTGGCAACAGAAGAGGTGAGACCACGAGAGAAAGCCAGGTTGCCCAGAGGAAGAGCTTAAAGGTTTGCTGGGAGCCTGGAGGCTTGGCAACCTCCTAGCTCCCAGCCTCCCTGCCTTGCCCCTCCTCCCCACCTACTTTGCCAGCCTGTGGGCTGTCACAGCACCACTGCAGGTTTGTGTCTTTGTTTTTGTAGACAATAATTTGAAGCAGAAATGAGCCATCAACTTCTGTGCAGAGTAAAAGCACTCTGAAAGCCCCCCACTCTGGTGTAGGGGACAGAGTACAAACCTCAGAGCCAGACACGCACAGGTTCAAGTCCCAGCGCCTTCACATAATAACTTTAGGGGCTTGACCCCTCCATAATCTCATTCATTGGTTTTTGTAGCTTGGCCCAACCTGTCCCCTCAGTGACTCTGGTCACTTACCACATCCTTTTCCCCTCCGGACTGCCCCTTAGCACCACTTCCTGGGTAGATCTGCTCCAGGGGCATATAAAAGTTAAGGACCTGTGTTATGGTTCTCACTGTAAAATATTCACTCAGACGGGTAAAAATGTCAGTGGGTCACATTGCCCCTTCAGGAACTCACATCCCATACTTTTGAGCATTCTTAAGCTCCCAGATGGCTATGACTTAAAAGTAAGTCCCAGGCCTTTTCTAACAACTATAGCTCACTTTTATTTTCAGCTTCAGTTGTATCCTCACTCTCCACTCCTCATCCTGCGCTGATTTTTCATATCTGTAGGGATACAACCCTTCTTGATTCTCGCCCCCACTCCCGAATATAAACCAGCTCTTCCAATGAACCCTTATTGAAGATTAAAGAGTGGAGAGGAGGATCAACAACTCTTCAGCAGGTAATTTAAAAGAAAATATTAGAACTTCCCTCATCTAAAAAAGCCCTTCAAAGTCCATCCATTTAACTCTAGCTCTCCCCCTCGCTATAGTCATTGGCTCCTCTTTCCCTCTGCTCCATTATCTAGTCTCTCTTCTCTCTACCCCTGAATCTTTATTCATGAATCCTTCCACACTGAATATATTTATAAAATTGCAGACACACCTGGGAGATATTGTGATTTTAGTTCTAGATCACCACAATAATTTAAATATCACCCTAAAAAGAGTCACAAAAAGTTTTTGGTTCCCAATGCATAGAAAAGTTAGATTTACACAATATTGTGCAATAGCCTTATGTCTAAGAAGACCAATGTACATACCTTAATTTAAAAAATATATATATTTTTTAAAAGATTATTTATTTTTGCATTCAAGCTGGGTTGCAGGCCAGAGATATGGGGCGGTGAGAGGGTTCACCAGAGACAGAGCGGGGAGCAGAACAGGCAGATCCAGGGAAATACACTGCTGAGGGGAGCAGCGGGCGAGGCAGGAGAGGTCTGCTGCACCATGTGGCAATCTCTCCAGCCGGGCGTCAAACTCACGTCGCCACTGCCAACAGCTCCACAGCGCAGCGCTCAACCGCTGAGCCACCAGGGAGGCCCCAATTTAAAAAAATATTTTAAAGATTTATTTATAAAAAATATCTTATTCCTAAAAAAATGACAACTATTGTCTGAGTTGTTGGAACGATGGCCCTGCTAGGCTTGCTCAATGCAGGTTGCCGAGAACCTTCGACTTACGCAACAACATCTTCTATGAGACACAATAAAGCAAAGTACAAACAGGTATGCCTATATTATTTAAATTTATTGTTCTTATTGACTCGATTTTCCTTTTGTTTATAGACCATAATTTTCTGCTTTTTCCCATGTCTTAATTTGATTTTCAGTCTTGTATTTCTAACACTCAAATGCTAAGTCTGTATGTTTTCCTTTAAATACTGCTTTAGCTGACCCCATGGGATGCAGTTATTTAAATTGTCATCTAGTTCTAAATACTTCTTTTTTAGAGAATCATTTAGAAGTATGATTCTTAATTTCTAGGAAAGGGTGATTAATTGCTTCTTTGGTGTGGATTTCTGGTTTTTTTTTTATATCATAAACTGTTGTGTGAAATTTTGACTTTTAAAAGTTGGTCAAGATTTGTTTTATGGTTCAGGGTATGGTTAAAATTTATAATGTTCTGTGTGTGCTAGAAAAGAATGGTGTTATGGGGCATAGTGCCTTATATATACCCATTAACTGAAATTCATTCACATTTTCAAATCATGCATATCCTTGCTGAATTTTTCAATTCCGAGAGAAGTATAAATCTACCCAATATGATTACAATAGTGTCTGCTCTTATCTGCAGGGGATACATTCTAAGGCCCTCAATGGATACCTGAAACCAGGAATAGCATTGAACCCTGTGTTTATTGTGTTTTTTCCTTACACATACACACCTATGATAAAGTTTAATTTATTAGGCATAGTAAGAGTTTGACAACTTATAATAAAGCAGAACCAACATAACAATATGCTGTCATAAAAATTATGCGGATGTGGTCTGTTTCTCCCAAAATAACTTATTATATGTAGTGTTTCTGGGTAACTGATGATGGGTAACTGAAACTATGGAAGGAGAAACTGGGGAGACAGGGTTACTATTTGGATGTGTCTGTTCTCCTTGTACTTTTGTCAATTTATGTATCTTGAGGTTTTGTTATTAGGAAAATACAAATTCTAATATTTTGCTAGTAAATAAAACCTTTATTTATTTTTGTATTATAAAGTGATTCTCTTCAACTCTGGTAAAGCTTTTGACCAAGTCTATTTTGGTCTGCTATTATTATTACTACTCTTATTTCCTTTGGGGCTGAATTGCTTGTGTTTCAGCTAGGCATCAAAGGGAAAGCTTGCAACTACAGTTCCCAGTATCTCTTTCCTTTCTTGACCCTGGTTACATTTTTCCTGTGAGGGGCAACTGCACAATATTTGGAAGCTACATGAGAAGGCACAGCCTTTAATCTTCTTGAGAAGCCTCCTCTGTTGCTTTCCTGGAGGCAGATTTCCAGTGAAAGCCGCTTGCTGACCTTTGCCCCCTGATCTCTATGACCCAACCATTTCAAAGATTGTGTAAGCCTTTCATTCCCTGTATTAAATAAATCTACAAAATGCCTGGAGAGGCTTCTGTTTTCCCAACTAAACCTCTGGCTAAAATCCTTGCTATTTCTTCTGGCTTTCAGCTCATCTACATCTACATGTTTTAGATAGAGCTCTTATGAAAATAATAAGTATTTTTATACCTGTAATTTAAAAAGTCATTTAGTCCATTTATATTTTATTTACATACTAAATTATTTAGCTTTACATCTATGATCTTATTTTATGACTTCTATTTATTTTATTTTTTTAAGATTTATTTATTTGTGCGTACAAGCTGGGGTGCAGGCCAGAGGTGTGGGGCAGTGAGAGGGTTCACCAGAGACAGAGTGGGAAGCAAAACAGGCAGATCGACGGAAATACACTGCTGAGGGGAGCAGTGGGCGAGGCAGTTCTGTCGCGCCATGTGGGAATCTCCCTGGCTGGGCGTCAAACTCGCATCGCCTAACCGCTGTGCCACCAGAGGCCCAGGGTGCCTTCTATTTATTCTGCATGTTTTTTCCCCTCTTTCTTTAGGATTGATGATATATTTTTTCTTGTTCCATTTTCTTCTCCTACCCCTCCAACACTAGTTTGTAAATTAAATACTGTGTTTCTATTCTTTTAGTGATTATCCCAGTAATTCAAATATTCATTCATAATTTATCAAAATCTAAAATTATTCAAGATGTTTACCCTTGTCTTGGAAAATGCCAGGTTTTTAAAATCTTTTAATTTCATTTACTTCCTCCTTAATATATATCATTACTGTTACTTATTTCAAATACCTTATTTTTTTAAAGATTTATTTTATTTATGCATAGAAGAATTGGGGTGCAGGCCAAAGGTGTGGGGGGGTGAGATGATTCACCAGAGACGGAGTGGGGAGCAGAACAGGCAAATCTATTGAAACACACTGCTGAGGGGAGTAGCGGGTGAGATACAAGAGGTCTGCTTGTCATGTGGGTTAGCTCCCTGGACAGGGATTGAATTCAGGCCATTGCAGAAATAGTTCTGAGACTTTACCCCTATGCCACCAGAGAGGCCCTCAAATATAAAATTCATAAGCTATGATTATTATAAAGTCATCCTATCCCTTCTTGGTTTTCACACCTTCCATCTGGGCTCACGTTACTGATAAACTCCAATATTTCTTACAGTGAGGACTGATTGATGGCAAATTCTCAGATTTTCTTTCTTACTCTTAATATATTTATTTTGCCCTCATTTTTGGAAACCTCCATGAAAATGTATTTTATTTTTTTGCATGATACAGTGATGCAGGACATGATTTCAATTCCACAGAGCTCTGCAAAAAGTGGCTGACTTTACAAAAGGGTGTAAGCAGGTTGAAGAGAACCAGGGGTTCTGGTGATGCTGCATCTCTGATCTTCCCACCAGGTATTCACATCTTTTCCAAGCATCTTCAGTAGAATTTGCACATGTGGAACTGAGGGATCACCCCTGAGAGGTCTGGCTAAGTTTTTTCTGCTAGCAAGTACATATGCACAGCTACATACATCATGTTGTCTATGAACCTTTATGGAATATTCACTGTGAGCAGCTGCTCTGCATGCCCAGTCTGTGGCATTTTATCACTGCACACCTATGGACCCGCACTGTGCACAGGTCCTCCGTGACCACTGGGCCCCACTATGTTTGTGTGTAATTGAGGTACAAGCGAGGTGTTTTGTTTACACTGGTTCTATGAAGCCCAACACCTCTCAAGAACCAGAGGTCACAAAACATATGTGGCAAAGTAAATGCTTCAAAAAGATGAGGCAGCATTTTGTGAATGACGCACCAGGCCATCCTTTCATTTGACAGAAGTTGTCTTTGTTTATACTCATCAAAATTGAAGACCATATAATTGAGGCAAGTGTTTTATTTAATACATATGCACACACAAACACAGTGTCCATAACTAATAGCTAGTAGCCAGTTTTAAAAGCCTATGAACAAGATTACTATTGAGACAGGGTATTGACCAGGAGTATTTATTATGAATAGTGTCCTTGCTTACAAACCTTTTTAAGGATTACAAATCTCCCAGAACATCTTAATGAACAAAGCAAAAATTTCTTCAGTGAAAAAAGACTATTCCAGAGTTTTAAGGTCAAGTGTCACAAGAGACAAAATTGGATGTGGGGGATGAGGAAGAAAGCAGCCAAAAATGAGCACTGGAGTTTTGTATATTTTTTCTGTTATGAGCAAGTGGTCAGCATTGTGCCCTCAAGTAAGAGGCCTGTGGAGGGGGAGCAAGTGTGTGGAGCAGAGATAAGAATATGAACTCAGACTGGGGCATGGTGAGTTTGAGATAGTAATGAGACATTTGAGAACAGAGAAAAAGGCAACTGGACAAGCAATCTGACATTAAGAAACACAATCTGGGTTCAAGAGATATACTTGAGGGTGTCATGGAGATGGTTATTAACACCATGGAAATGGAGGAGAGGGCCTAGGGGAAAGAGAGAAGGAAGAGAGCCTGAGAAAATACTCCTAAAGAGAACATGCAATGGAGGTGACTCCAGCAGAGGAGGCCGACATGTCAGTTTTATTCAGACTATTTATGCAAAGAATTCCCATGTATCTTTCACCAAGATTCCCCAAATGTGAACACATTACCCTCCTTGCCTTATAATTTTCTCTTTCGAGATGCCCATTGTATTCTGAACCGTATGAAAGTTGCAGACATGATGTCCATTTGTCCCTCAATATTTAATGTATTTTCTAAAAATAGGCTCTTTATTTTTGCATATTCTCATCAGCTCCATTACAAAAATCAGAAAATTCACATTGATATGTTATCAGGCAATAAAATTCAGATTTTACTCAGGTTGCTTAAGAATATTCTTTAGAGCAAAAGGTAACCAAGCAGCACGGCTAGTTGCTAGGTGTCTCCAGTCAGAGAAGCACCTTTAGATGTGCTGCCACATGCTGCTGCTCAGCGGCTCTGACCTAAGAGCAATTCAGCCAGAGATTTTCTAACAATTGAAGCAAAGGCCCTTTGGGAGACCCAGAGAGCTGGGATTCACTGAGGGGACAGTAGATTGAGGCCAGTGGAAGAGTAACAGTCCTTGGGGAAAGCTTTGTCCCTGATTTTGGATATCCCTGCAGTGAAAGGGGCAGCAGCAGGAAAAGTGACCGGGGTACCAGTGTAAGAGCTGTGGGTGCCCGCAGCGTGGAGTCACTAAGAGGCAGGCTGCGGGACACCAGCAAATGAAGGGGATGTCTCAAAGGTTTATCCTTAGAGGAGAGGAAATTCCGAGATGCCCCAACATGGAAGGGTCTGGTAGCCAACATAAAGAGCTCTTTACTGGCGCAGTGCGGTCAGGATGGCGGGAAGCAGTTGACACCCTTTCCAAAGCACTTCCCGTCCCAGCAAACACTCGTGTCTATGATGCAGCTAAATGTAGCTCTTTTTGAGACCACTGGGGAGTTTAACTATGGACTGGTAATTAGGTGGGATCACTAAGGATCGCTAGTCAAGGAATGACTAATTTTTGTTGTGCACAGTAAAGGCATAAGGAAACGTCCTCTTTTTAAAGAGATGTACCCTCAAGTATACAGCAGAGAAAAGACACAGTAGGTGTGTGGGATTTATGTTAAAATGCTTAAGGAAAAGACAGATTGATATAGGAAAAGATTTTTGATCATTTGAAATCTGGGGAGTTCACTAAAATATTTGCTCTACTTTTGTGTAGTTTGAAGATTTTCATATTCTATAAAATGAAAAAACAAATGTCGGTCACTTTCCCCAGTGTTTGGATTGAGGGATGCACGGCGTCTAACAGTATTATACCCACGCTCATCCCTGGTTCCAACAACCTATCAAGCATTACCCTGCACACTCTGGTGACAAGCGGGGCTCCCTGACCCTCACAAGTTGGCAGTCTGAGTTCAAGGGTATCAAGTCCGGTCCTGACCAGAGTTCCCAAAATTCTCACCACTGTTTGTCCCAGGAAGCCTTTTGAAATGTCCCACAAGTCCCAGGGGCTCAGCCTGACCTGTCAGAATTGTTTGGGGGTGGGTACACAGATTCTTTCATTCCCCCGGGACTCTTACCAGTCATTTTTAATGGATTTCAGCACCTACTTGCTATTTGACTCTTAATTCGAATGTCAGTCCCGGAGAACTCATCGAGCAGGCCCCTGACAAGCTCGTACCATCTGCATTAGTATTTCCTCCGTCATCTTGACAGTTGAGAGTTGGCACTATTACAATTCAGACAACACTCTGCCTTTGAAAGGAAAATTATGGTTTTTCAGAATGCAGCTGGTATGCAAGTGAATAGGATGAAGTTTCTATGAAGCTTTTCCCTCATTTATCATCTGAAAACAATAAAATGTAGATTCAGCATGTGATTCCCACTTAAAAAGAACAACCCAAAGGCACAGAGTTTTTGGAGACAAAGGCAAAGAGAGCATTCTGTTCCACAGTAATAATTTTAATAAAAAGCAAAACCAGTAAAACAATCATTTATAAATGATTTCTCTACTGTTGGAGGAGTTAACGTAGTTACTGCCTTGTAAACCACTTGGAAAAGGAACTCTCTTAGCATCGAGTTAAGGTATCCCTTACAGCACATTTTCAGATTGCCAATTAGGCAGCAAAATCTATTGTTCACTTTCCTGGAGGGAGCTGAGCTGAAGTACAAGCTGCAGGTGAGTCAGGACCTCATAAATCACTCTCTAAGTTATGAAGCAAACGAAACAGATTTCTCAAGTATGAAAAGCAGGCGAGACAAAACAAGCTGCGAAGCAGTGTTCTTCAAGTGCTTTTTCTTCTCAAATCAGTTCTCCACATTATACCAGGACACTTGCTTCGAAGAAATACATTGCTCCTACTACCTCACTGGAATTAAGACGTTTTAATGCTTATTGTATCATATTATTGGTCACCCAGTGGCAGTGGTGTGCTGATCAATGTTTAGCCACCAGCTCTCTAGGGGGAAAAAGTTGCTATGTGGTGCTTGCCTCTCTCTATGGGCTACACACAGCCTCTGGAGCTGACACCGAGCTGCTGCTGTGATGTCACTGAACAGTGGGGCTGGGACACACCGTTATATAGTAGCTACACCATCCAAGTGCTATGATGTCAGTAACCTCAAGAGCACTTGTGAAATGTAGTAAGATAATCGGGAAGTGGTAAGTTTTGAATATCACCTAAGTTTTTAATACACTCAATTGTAGGTTTTTATAATTTAAGTTTTAATGATGACTGTGTGTGAAAACCAGTGCACGAAATCCCTGAAATTACAACCATCCACTCTGGTGGATCATTTCCGGCCGGCTCCAGCACAGTGCTGCAGCTCTCGAGATTCCCTGTGGTATTAAACCATGCAGCTACCTGCTTAGTCCTACCTTCACAAAGACCGTTTTTAGTCTCTGTGCAGAGTGACTAAAATTCCCAGCTCTCCTCTTATAAGAGATCACTATTCCTTCTAAATAAGGGATTCTGGGAGTTCCCACTCAAGTTCCATCAAGGGCCAGGACAGCAGAATTTTATGCTTTATTGGCTAGTTCCATCTGATCTCAGGGCTGTCATCCCTGCCAAGTCCAGATGGTGCTGTCGGGCTATCAGAGTTCCCAGCACAACCCCCAGGCTTTTTACACTCCCCTCACCCTCTGTTTGACAGATTTAATTCAAGTTCCTGGCACCTCCTCCTTCCATTTGCTGCAAAGCCAACATGCCTACTATAGGAAGAGAAAAAAAAAAAAAACCCACAACAACAAACCGAAAAACCCCAGGTGCCAAATCATCCAAGGTCAGGCTGCTCATCAGCTTTTGCAGCCTCACAGTTGTCTGAGGCAGCCTTTCTTCCAGGATTTTTCTAAGCCAAATACACCCCCTGTATCTTACTATAGCATCATAGAATTTCAAGGATGGATGGGACCTTCCAATCATCAAGCCCAAACCACAGCATGCTCAGCAGCTACCACCCCCCTTCCCAGACCCCATCTGCATCAGTCCCAGCATCTCTCTTCCCAGCTGTAAAGCTGATGTCTGCTGGCTTTTACCCTTAGGCACTGAGCCATAATAATGGAAGGAGGTGTTTGTGATTGCTGACAGTGGAGGAAACAAGAGGAAAGGAACCTGCTGAATGACAGGCATGTGGTTAAGTGCTTCGCATTCAAGATTGTGTTTATGTGTCACATTTATAGGTGATAAAAGAAGTTTAGCAAGATTAAGTAACTTTCCCTAGGTCACACAAGCTATAAGTTATCAAATCAGGATTTGATCAGCTCTGTCTGGCTAAAACTGGCACCATTTACATTAGTCCATGGTGCATTCCAAAAAGCGTGACGACCCTGATAGCTAGCGGTGAATATGGTGGTTGTGATGCTTGACCGATATAGTGGGAATGAAAAACATGTCATCCTAAGGGACGGCAGTTCCTCTAAAGGGAACCATTTTTGTTTAGGAAAATGCCTTTAATAAGCCACCAGTGGTACGAGGTAAAATCTTATAGGATGTTGGCAAATGAAGGAATGGAATGGATATGCTGCTGTACATGGAAATACGAATGGGTTTGTCTGTCCTAAGAAGGGAGCTAAGTGCCATGTGGGGTGCAAAGTAGGTGGGTTCCTCTGTAATGCATCAGGACATGGGGGTGACATGTCTGCATTACTACAATGTCCTGTTTCTTCCCACATCATTGAAACACAAGTAGACTCACTGACTCATTTGAACTTTGGTGTATGTGGAAATGGGGGAAAAACTGAGTTTCATGTCTCAGCGGATGCAGAGCAGGTATGAGACACCATTGTTGCTTAAAATGAGGTAGCAGAAATCCATAGTCAGTAGTGACTGAAAAACTGTAAGTCCCTTAGAAATCAAAGATCCAAAGGTCCAGCGTTACCAGACTGTTCTGGACCTCAAGGGGCAGTCTCAGCTGACATGGGCTACAACAGGAAAGAGGAGCCCAGTGGCTGGCTGCCGAGAGGGCTGCCCTGGGCAGCTTTTGGCTTTGTGGAAGATCATAACTACAACGGGAACCGCTCAGGTGTTCTTTAAGACCCTAAGGGATCTTTAAGTCCTTGGCCTTCACAGAGACCCACCAAAGTCTTTGGAAACCCAAAACATTCCACAGTGGGGTTACATCAGCCGAATGGAGGCTAAGGAAGGCTTCAGTCAGTTTGGCAAGGACCTTCTCCCTCACATCCCGTCACTGATGGCGTGGAAGGTGAGGCTAAATGGTCTTGGCTAGTCGAAAAGAGGCACAGGTCATGAGCCGGCTTGCCCCTTGGAAATGTCCTAATGCCTTTGGGGTTCTCACCTGAAGCCAAGTCGACCCAGAACAGAGGCTCAGAACAGAACAGAAGGGGAATGGCCAGAGGGTGGGTCCAGAAGGGCATTATCGTAGACAGCACAGGAGGGCCCAGCATGTGCACTGGATGGACCATCAGACTGCCTGTGCCCCAGCCTTGTGTTCACTAGCTCAGTGACTGCAGCCTCTGGGATTCAGATCCCCCAGCTACAAAACCGGGGCCTGAACTGGTCTCCAAGGTGCTTCTCTTTCTGTGACCTCAAATCTGGCTCCATAGATGACTGTTGCCTCAGAGCCCCCATGAACATTATGTGACAGAGTGAGACTCCCAGAGTGGGGGGTGCCAGCCCAGGCCCGGACAGTGCCATATACTGGCACAGAAGCCACACCTGGAGAAGAGAATGGAAAGGCTTGAAGGAGCAGAGTTTCATACCCAGCTAGGTGAATTTTAGGGAGAACTGCGAGGGTAGCCATAAGCTTGCAATGAAAGCATAATACAGTTTTAAGGAAAGATGAAAACAATCTATTCCCAAGATGGGTAGTCTTCCAGGTAAAGCATTTCAAAGCCACAATGTGATCTTGAGTCTCAGAGGCAGTCAAAAACAACACCAGACTTTCAATAGGCTCCAGCGCCAGATCCAAGGACCCTACTTTCAGGGACAGTAGCAATGGTGGCTGCAGTCAAGGTTTGTCCCGAAGTGTCTGCAGAGCCTGACAGCAAATAGAAGCCTCACCTCCAGGTGCAAAAGAGTTTCAGACTGAAATGCCCTGTTTTATTGCCTTTGCATTCTCTCTCCGACATGGCTCCTTAAACCCACCTCAGAGGGCTGTGTATGTAGGCTTGCCTGCATTTGGTGGTGTGGTCCATTAATTTCTGGGAGGGTCAGCTGTTACTAGAGTGATCCTGGAACGCCACGTCAGCAGCTTCGATCTTCCTCTGATTTACATTCAGAGTGTTTTCATCAGGCCTCAAAGGAAGGAAGAGGCATGTCTCTCCCCCTTCCGTGGAGGTGGATGGAAATACATGCATCTCATTATCTTTACAGAGGACTGTTTCAAAGACCCCTACCCTTAAACAATACATATTCATGATTCTTTCATTAAAACCCACAGAAGAGTCATTTCCTTCTCCTTCCCACTAGAATTCCCAATTTCTTATTTCTCCCAGGCCTTTCTCTTTCCTCCTCACCCCCTCTCTCACTATCATGGAATCCCCTCTTAGCTAGGCACAGAGAATCTACAATCGTGACACTAATAGCTTATGATCCACTTACATTGTTTATCAGATCTTAAAAGCCCAAAGCCCAAAATCCACATTCTGGTAACCCCAAGCCCCTCAGTGATCAGACAGAGAACATGAAGACACTTTTTCCCAAGTGCAGAACCGCATATATTCTGAGTGACTAGCTACTGGCATTCAAGTTTTGACCAGTTTCAAGATGCTACTACCAGAGAATGGGAAGACCAGATACAGACACTGCAATTCATGTTACATAGGAAGACTGTTAATTGGTATACGGGTCAAAAGATTCAGGTTATATATGATACATCCAGAAGACTGTCTGAACACACTAAGAGTCTTACTTCTTTCTGGGTGTAAAGCCCCTTTTCCAGGGTTGCTGCATCCTTTTCCAGGGTTCCTACCACTGTTGAGTGTGATAATGCCAAGATTTCATGGCCTTTTTCTTAACTCCCTTGGGAGAAGGGGGGTAGTTAAGAATCTGTTATAAAACCCTTCCCACATATTGCACTCTCATTAACTCACTCCAGCCCCCATTCACCCCCAAGAATTACCTCTAGAATAGGCACCCTCTCTGAAGGATGGAGAAATGGAGGCAGAGTCCATCTGATTAATTGCACAAGGTCCATTAGCTATTATTGGGAACAGCTAGAACTGGTGTCTGGCTCTGTGCCCCATGTTCCTCCCAGCAGGCTTTGGGGGCAGCTGTGACAAGTGTGGTCCAGCCACCTGGCTGGGGCTCACAGGGCTAACAGCCAGTGAGGGAAATCCTGGAGGGGGGCTATGCTCCAGCTGTGACCCAGCTTTCTCTACTTCTAGACAGGGCCAGGTTCCAAGCGATAATGCCAGTAACCACAGATGTCAGGAGCAGCTGGAAACTGGATCCCCCTTGATGGATCTGGAAGCACCCTCTAGCTGCTCTGCTCAGGATGGGACCCACCAAACTCCTTTTAGATAAAGTGGGAGAGAATGGGCTTCCACTAAACAGTGGAAGTGAGTGAGCACAGCTTCCAGATATAGTTGCTTGGTTCAGATGCTTTCTATAAAGCATTCGGCCAATCCCAGAGAAGAGACCTAGAACTATTCTCCTAAATCCCTCCTGAGTAGTAAAAATAAGGTACATGTCTTACCCTATATAAAGGTGAAATAGTTATTTTTTAACGGCACAAGACGCATGACCAGAGCTACAGCTTTAGTAGCTTGCACCCTGTGATGGACGGCACTTCAACTACAGCTGTGTCGTGTGGCAACTGCATTACACAGTGCTGGATATTTCCCAATTGTACAACTGTTACTTGGTGAGAGCTGATGTTAGCCACAATATTTTAAAAGCCAATTTCTATTTGAATGTATGGTGAAAAAAATGTAATAGTTTGTCTTTACATACATTTTACACTGATGGCAGAATAAGTACAGGAATTTACATACCCATCATGGGTGTTGCTGCCCTCAAAATAGTGCCCTTGAGAGGATGTATGTTTAGTTCAGTGAAGTTGACCTCACTAAGAATATTTCTATACCCTTCCTGGAAACTCACTCGTGAGCTCCCTCAGTGTTGATGTCTTTGTCCTTCATGCTTAGGTTTATTTTTTGAGGGATGATTTTTTTGTAACAGTCCAACAGCACTAGACAATACATCTGATAAGTAAAATGGGTCCTGGAGCTTGAGACCACCTCTGCGGAGAGGTGATAAAAGTAACAAGATCTGAATATGAGGTTTGAAGCCTCTTTTCTTGCATGGCTATGAAGATACCTCCAAAGAGGAATTCTAAGTGTTTTAGCATATGCAAAATCACAGCTCCAGAGTACGGTCTCTCAAGGAAGTAACTCTGGTTATGGTAACTCTTGAGTGCATATGTTTTAGTGTATTTGGTTAAAAAAGGAGCCTTGCTCATTTTTCAGTCATACTTCATGTAAGCAGAAATGGAACACCCATCTCCATGATTTCTCTCAGGGAAAGGATCATCATCTACTACTCAAAGAGTTAAAGTGAAAAGCACTTGGAGTCATGTCGACAGTATCCCCCTCCCAAAGTGCAATGAGTAATTCCTGATACCCGAGTCTCTCCAGTTTGGAAAAGTGGGTAAGGACAGGTCCTGGAACCTGGATAAGACTAGAATATCAAGGGGACTGGAGTGTTTCCAATGGCTCTATCTACTCAACAGGCCCATGATACCAATGTGTACAAGAAAACCTCCTGATCTCAACAGGACACAAGTTTCAGTAAAGGAAGTGAGAAAAAATTATTTTCCAGCAGCTTTCTATGATAAATATCCAGTAGCTTCTGGATGACAAGTGAACAGAGTCCATTGAAAAGAAAGTTCATGGTATCTATTCTAGTGCACGCTTAAGAAAGTGTGTGGCCACTAGCTCACTGAAGTGCGCTTCCAGCTGAGGCCAAAGGCAGCGAAGGTGCAAGAGGCTGCTGGGGCTGGCGTTGGTGAGGCAGGGTCTATGCATCTGGAGTGGCAAAGCAATTTGTAGAAAGCCCCAGTTACAGAGCAGAAGTCTGCCAAACAGTCAAGCAAAGGATGTTCAACCTCACTTTCTACAAAGTGCTTCGCTGACAATGCTAATGAGGAAGCTCCCTAAACACCGTATCCTGAGCGTCAAAGAAATATGGTTGAGACGGTGACTGAGGAGGAGCAGAGCGGGGTCCTAGTAGTATTTGAGTGTATTCTCCAAGAATCACACACACATTGAATGAAGTGCACATAATGGCAGTCAGGTTCCACCTCTTCAGCACACATGTGTCTGGTGGTTGCCTTTGAGTATCATATTTCCAGGAACCCTTCTGAAGGAATGGGCTTGACAGAGCAAAGTGAAGCAGCAGCACAGAGTCAAAGGCTTAAAGTCAACCATGGTAGCCGAGTACTCGCAGCAGACACTGTCTCAAATGGATCAGTCGGGATGTTGCTCTTGTTGAGTATTTTCATCACAGTCTGTAAAAACCACAAAGCGAAGCCATTTGCTTAAATCATTGTTAGAAAGACTGTGGAGTGCCCAGATGGGATTTCTAGTTTCTGTGCAAATGAGATCACATTAGTCCAGATTTGATTCACTCAAAACTACTAGGGAAGCAGTAGGATTTGGTTTAAATGCTGCCAAAAAGCAGGAATTCACTTAAGTTTTAATTCCGAAGCTATTCTATTATTAATGTTGTAGCCGGGGTCGGGCAGCATGGGGGTTGGGGGCCCCCTCAAGCCAGCTGAGGAATCCCGGATCTCTCCCAGTTTGAGCTCACTCTCACTAGAGGTAGACCCGCTGCTGATGGCGTAGACGCTCTCCGTGACTCCCTGAGCTGAAGCGCAGCCGTCTGGCTCTTTCTTCTCCCTGGGACTAGACAGTCCTGGGAGCAGGGCCATCTTCCCAGTCTGTCTATTTGGCAGCAAGGACATGGTGTAGTCCGCAATAATCCCACCCACGTCCAAGTTGCAAGCCTGGTCAAAGGCCAGGAAACCGACGTTGGCGTTGGCCTCACACACCACAAAGGAACCATCATCCATGATGAGGAGATCGATGCCACAGAAGTCCATGCCCAGGATGTTGGACACCTGAACAGCTAGCTGCTTGCCTTGCTCTGTCAGCGGGCACATCACGCCCACACCGCCTGTGGGGAAAGCACAGTGACACCAGACACTAAGGAGTAAGTGATCCCTCAGGGAAGAGATGGGTGCCAAGGAGGGGCCCGTGCATAAATCCTAAGAGGTCTGGATGGAAATCAGGACACCCTTTGGGGAAATAATATGGTCATTTCTTTAGAGTTTTAAAAAATTTTATAACCTTGGGCCTCCCTGGTGGCACAATGGGTTAAGTCTCAGCCTATGAAGCTATCCACAGCCACGGCAGCACAAGTTCGATCCCCGGCCAGGGACATTCCCACATGGAGCAGCAGACCTCTCCTGCCTCGTCTGCTGCTCCCCTCAGCAGTGGATCTGCCTGTTCTGCTCCCTGCTCTGTTTCTGGTGAATCCTCTCCCCATCCCAAACCTCTGGCCTCCACCCCAGTTCTTGTATGCATAAATAAATAAATCTTTAAAAAATATATTTATAACCTCTGACCCCAGTCATCCCACAATTAAGGAAATAATCTTATATAACAAAAGATGTATATTTCAGTTATTGGAAATACTGAAATCACTGTGCCTGGTACGCTGAAGGTGCTGTAGGCACCTGTTTATGAGAAGAGGACACATGAGAATCTATTGTAAAAGAGGAAAAGAGCATTTTCACAACCATTAATGATAATGCTGTAGCTTTTGATCCTATGGGAAAATACTTAGAAGGATCATAACTACGACCATAACTATGCAAAAAAACAGTCAGATAAAAGGATCAGGAAGAATGAGACCAAAATGCCAACATCGGCTGTCTCTAGATGGTGGGATTAA
Source organism: Scalopus aquaticus (assembly GCA_004024925.1). Lineage (NCBI taxonomy): Eukaryota > Metazoa > Chordata > Mammalia > Eulipotyphla > Talpidae > Scalopus > Scalopus aquaticus. Next base: position 57,093 of record PVIJ01001004.1, on the reverse strand, counting down.
TAATAAAAAAACTTTTTATTTAACTTTGTCATATTTTCCAAATTTTCTACCTTCCATTCCTTTTACAATTAGAAAAACAAAGTTAATATTTTTTAAGAAGATGGAGAGGTTTGTGAGACAAAATCCTGTACTAGGGACAGAGAGTCGAGGTGCCCTTAGATTTAATCATCTCCTTTCATCTCCCTGGAAAGACTTAGGACTTAAGAGTTGCATTCCCAAGGCCAGTAATTAATATCTTTATTTTAATTAATATCTTTATTTTAACACTGTCCTTTTTCTTCCCTATTGCATTATATAAGGAAAAGGCTATAAAACTGTTTTAAACAGCTCACCAAGAAAAACAACAAGGTTAGATCACATAATGTGTGGTCCCTAGTTAAAGAAGGGTTTCTGTAAGGTGACTAAAATGGACACTATGACAATGCATGAGGTCAAAACTGTGCACCACACGTGATCATTCTGAAATGAGATGACGTGTGAGGTACGAGTGCTGGGTCAGTCTGCACCTATCAGCCTCTCTACACCACTGCATCACAGGACAAGATGACCTGCCCGTGTGTGTCTTCTCTGCCACTGGACTACAAGCTACCAGAAGGCAAGGACTTTCTTATTAGTTGCTACACTCCCAATATCAATCATAGAATCTGCTCATAGAAACTGCTCAACCAGTATTAATGAAAGAATGAAATCACTCTCTCAGCCTCTTTATTAAGTCACTAGATTTGGCACAATCATCTAACGATTATGGAAATAACTATAGGTGCTTTTTTTAAAAAAAAAATTATTTATTTTTGTGTAGAAGAACTGGAGTATAGGCCAGAGATACGTGGGTGGGGTTGAGAGGAATCACAGAGACAGAGTGGGGAGCAGAACAGGCAGTGTATATCTACTGAAGTACACTGCTGAGGGGAGCAGCGGGCGAGACAGGAGAGGTCTGCTCCGCCATGTGGGTCAGCTCCCTGGCCAGGGGATCAAATTCAGGACATGGCAGTGATATTGCTGAGACTTAACCCCTAGGTCACTGGGGAAGCCCCTGTAAGTGTTTGTGTGAGTGTGTGTGTGTGTGTGTGTGTGTGTGTGTGTGTGTGTGCGCGCGCGCGTATGTATAGATAGACATATCTATGTCTATTAAATTCATTTAAGGACATTGACAACAGCTTTCTATGAAGGGGACAGAAATTTACACCCCATTTCGCAAATCTCCATTCACAACATAAAATAGGCTTTATCAGATTTAAGCAATGACGTTACATATTTGACCTAAATATAAACTGCAGCTTCCTAATAAATACATACAAGAAAAAGATGCAATTTTTAATCATCATGTAAAAGCAGAATATGCTCTGCCTTCTGCCATTGTCTTAACTTCACCCTCATTACTTCATGCCTGAGCTGTTGTAACAGGCTCCAAATTCACCTGCCTCCCATCTCATGACTTCCTCTACCCAGAAAGGGCTTGATTCTAGCTCTTATCTGTGGCCCTGTTGCCCATTGGAGGGCCTGAGAAGACAGGAGAGAGTCGTGTGCATATACTGGGCAGGTCTAAACACGCGAATGGAAAGCCCTGGTGGCCGCCCGTGGCCAACAAGTCCACTCAGAGCTTACCCAGAGAGCAGTTGCTCTGCATCCGCCCGTTGGTGGAACAGCGGAGCATGGAGCCGATCACCTGGCCCCCTACGACCACCACCCGGATGTCCTTTCCGTGGGATTCCTTCACGTACTTCTGGAACAGATAGGGCACATCGTGGCGGATCAGATGGCAGATGTCTGAGAGGTGATGTTTATCTCTTGCAAGAAAAACAGCTTTTCCTTTAAGAAGACAAAGAACAAGAACAGTAATTGGAGAGGTTGCTGAACTCTGACCTTGCCCTCCCAGGTCCCTGTCCCATACAGTTCTCGACCCTTCCTGAACTTGCCTCACATTGACCCTTGATTTCTTTTAGATTCATGGTTCTTTCAAATGCCCATTGAATTTTATTTTCTCTTGGTTTTACTTAGGTCTTAATAACATCAACCTTCTCCCTCCAATACCACTCTTTTTTCAAAATTACATAATAATGTACTGAAGAAAAGGAGAAGGGGGTAAAAATAAAACCCTAAGGAAGTAGTCAGTTTAGCTCCAAAAACACATATCCTGTCACCCGAGGTCCATGTCCACCACATTTTCTAACTCCCCAAACCTCAGGCTGGGCTTGATAGACAAAGAAGGTTTCAATCAATATTTACAGGACATAATTAATTGAACATACTTCAGAGGAATCCCAAGTCTAGATGGCAAGAGACCAAAAAGATAACCACACCACAGCATGATATGGTATAGAGAGGTCTCTGCAAATACTATGGGTGTTCAAGAGCGAGTCACTGATGCACATTCTTCCTCCCCTAAACAAACAGAAAATGTTTTGTTTCCCTGTAATGATTAATCCAAAAGGAATGATTTACACTTCTAGGGAAAGCATTCCTTCTTGAGTCCAGATGATTTCCTGCTTGAATCACCTACACTTCTGTGATTATCTAACACCTGCTTGTGCATTTGCAGATCAGCTAACAGATCAGAGCAGGGACTGCTCTGCAACCGCCACGGGCATACCCAATCTGGGCATTCTTGTTGGCAAATAAGGAACAAAGAGATGGTTTTCCTAGATTTATGATACGACCTTAAAAGGAGTGAGGCCCTTCTGAAATCCTAATGAAAAGAATGGTAGGGATCAGCCCTATGGGGGCTGAAAAGTAATCTCCAAAAACACGTCTCAATCACCGGCTATTTGGCGCCAGGGAATCTTGCATCTAGCAAAAGCTGGCTGAGATTCAGCTATAGGTAATGGGAGTTCTCTGCATATTAGGGAGGATTTTCAGTAGAGATGGGAGCAAGAAATAGGGATTTGGTTGCTGGCTCAGAAATTCTAGTCTTCAGTTAATAAAGGAGCTACAGTTTAAAGGCAAGGGGGTGGGCCTCCCTGGTGGCGCAGGGGTTAAGCGCTGCGCTGTGGAGCTGTCAGCAGCAGCGATGCAAGTTCGACGCCCTGCCGGGGATTCTCGCTGCTCCCCTCAGCAGTGTATTTCTGATCTGCCTGTTCTGCTCCCTACTCTGTCTCTGGTGAACTCTCTCGCTGCCCCACACCTCTGGCCTGTACCCCAGCTTGTATGTATAAATAAATAAATCTTTAAAAAAAATAAAGGCAAGGGGGTAACAAGGGTGGTAAAAGGCACTAGGATTAGTTAATCATCTACCATGTGCCAGACCCCCAGCCCCTTTTTAATTTCATTTATACCTCATACTAGTCCTGTGGAGCCACTAGGACAAAGATAGTTATTTCTGTGCTACAGATGAGGAAAATAAGGGTTGACAAGATGAACAACTTTCCCAAAGTTATTCCTATGCCACTAACTTCTTTAGATCTATCTTCATGTACTTGAGTCTAACTTAACTGCTATAATTCTGTTTAATCTTTATCCATTTTCCCATACCTTGTTACTTAGCCATGAACAATCTGAAAATGAAGTTAAGAATATAGTTCCATTTATAATAGCATGAAAAGGAATAAATTTAACCAAAGAAGTACAAGACTTAGACACTGAAAGCTCCAAAACATTTCTGAAAGAAAATGAACATCTAAATAAGAGACAGCCCATGTCCAGGGAACTGGAAGACTTAACATTGTATAGATGGCAATACTCTCAAATTGATTGACCAATTTAATGTACTCTCGTCCACAAGTTCAATTTCCTTTTTTGCAGAAATTGAAAGGCCATTCCTAACATTCATAAGAAAATGCAAAGGTCCCCACATTACCAGCACAATCGAGAAAAAGGACAGAGATGGAGGACTCAAACGTCCCAACATAAAAAATTACCACAAAGTTACAGTAATCAAAGACAATATGGCCTGGCATAAACATAGACATATAGATCAATGCAACAGAATTGAGAGCCCAGAAATAAATCATCACTTATATGGTTAATTGACTTTTGACAAGAGTTCCCAGGGATTTCAATGGGAAAGAACAGTCTCTTCAAACTCTACTGGGAAAACTGAGTATCCACATACACAAGACTGAAGTTTGACTCCTATGTCATACCATGTATAAAAATTATACTCAAAATGCAGTTCTCACAGAGAAAGATGGACAGGACCTGCTTCCTCCCCTGAGCAGTTCTCCGTCTTTAGGGGGAAAGGCACATAAACCTGAAACTTTCTCAAATGCAGCATGAAGCTAGATGGATGGACTAAGGGCTATAGAAACACAAAGGAAAGAACTGTTGTCCGGAATAGAGGGAGACAGACCAGGGATGCGGAGCAAGGGATGACATCTGGAACTAAAGGACAGGCAGGGAGACATTCACGGGAGGGCAGAGCAACATGGTGCCCCCAGCAAAGGGAAGTGGGCAGGGGCCCACTTGAGAGGTCCCTGGAGAGAAGAAACCATTGGCTTAGCTGGTAAAGGGGAAGTTGTCCAGAATGGATGAGGGAGAGTCCCCATGGCCAAAGTAGGCTGCAAAGGTGTTGAGGCTGTTCATGCAGGGCCTTCTGTGCCATAATAAGGAATATGGACTTCGTATAATAGGCCACATGGGTTCTGGGCAATATGTTTCAGCAAGAGAGTAACAGAATAGGTGTATGTTTCAGAGAAACTATTCCCTGAAAAGAATAGAGGGTGTACTGGCAATGGTGTTAGGAAATGGTGTCAGAACCAAGTCAGGGCCTGCCACAGTTCAGGGAAGAGATGTGAAGGGTCTCACAAAAGCAGAGAGCAGAATGGAGAGGAGACGAGAGGGGTAGGGACCTCGTGGCTGGCTCCTGAAAGGGGAGCCGTCCCTCCAACAATGCTGCTGCCGTGCCTGACCAGGCTACAATCCGGGCAGAGCCGCAGCCCTGATGGAAGCCCAGAGAGCAGCACTGACCCCTGTGTCCTCGGGTGCTCTTCACCACCACCGGGTAGCCCAGGGGCTCGGCTTCATCAATCATTTTTGAAAAGTCTTCATGCCCACCTGCCAAGAAAAGGTGAAAGTCAGTGAAGGTAAGGCCGATGGTCAGGTCACCTGCAGTGACCCCTCTGGGTGTTCTCTCCAGGTCTCTGATGAAAGTAATTCAAACCCCTTTAACCTGACAGACATGCCTGTGCACCTGTAACACAAGAGTGACTGTGATAAGGAGACCAACATTATCAACCATCTCTATGTGCTGAGGGCTTCATGTGCTCTAGACGTCATGCAATCCTATAGGTTACATAGAAACTGTGAGATAGTACTTGGGTTTGTTTGCTTCTTTTTTAAGATTTATTTTTATTTATTTAGGCATGCAAGAAATGGGGAGTAGGCCAGAGGTGCGGGGGCTGAGAGGATTAACCAGAGACAGAGCGGGGGGCAGAGCAGGTGGATCTACTGAGATACACTGCTGAGGGGAGCAGCAGGTTGAGACGGGAGAGGTCTGCTGCACCACGTGGGAAGATGCCTGGTGGGGGATCAAAACTCCTGCTGCAGTGGCTGGTGACAGCTTGACTGCACTGAGACTTTAACCCCTGCGCCACCCGGGAGGCCAGTACTTGGGTTTTATTTTAAGTCACGATGTTTTTAGTAGTTGTTATGGAACAACAGAACACCCAATTCTGAAGGAAACCAAGTCTGGGGATTTGTTTCACCCAAAGTTAAGGTCTGACTTGAAAGCCTGAATTGGCCATACTATACTTTTTAAAGCCTTGTTTTAAAATATGAATAACAATGTGTATTAAAATCATTTTAGACTATTTTGCAAACTTTCTTGATGTCCTACATATCTGCATTTTGAGGACTCAATAGCCTGCCTAACACAGATAGTATTATTATAGCTCATCATTTCTGTAAAGCAAAATATTCCATGGATCCTGTCTAGCTCACAACAGGGTGTTACCTATTCCCTAAAGGCATCCCTATTGAACTCACTTAATTTTATTTTTTTAATTGGAGTAATATATGCATAACATGAAAGTTACCATTTTAACCATTTTAGGTATACATCTCAGCCCTCTCTTTTGTTCTACACATATATTCTCCGTGAGTGATCTCAACTGTTCTTGTGACTTCACTTAATGTAATGAAGGTTTCCAAACCCACTTCCCTCGTCTGCATTTTCTTTTAGGGACCCCAATTCCTTTTGCCCACTGCCTAATAATATTTTTACTTGCATATTCTACAGACACTTCCAACTGAACATGTCCCAAACTGAAACCATTCTCTCCCCCACAACCTGACCATTTCTTCTTGTCTGTGTTTCTCGTTCCAGTGAATGCTGCTTTCACATCTGGTTGCCCAAACCAGAAACAGTCATTCTTGATGCCCCTCCATACTCCTCATATCCAATCAATCATCAGGTCCTGTTTTTCTACCGTCTTCATAATTCCTGAATCTGTTCACTGATATTCATTCTCACTATGACCATCTTAGTCTAGACCATCATCGCTCACTTGGATTATTTAAAAAGTCTACCACATTAGGTATCTGGTCTCTACTTTGCTCCTGTCCAAATCCTTCTCCACAATGTAGCCAAAGAGATAATGTAAACTCTGATCAGCCCACCCCTTGCTTAAATCCCTCCAATAACTTCCTGTTAGTCTCAGAGTTGACCTTAATATCCTTCATATGTCGTCTTATGGGTCCGTCTCCTCTCCCTAGCTTTATATCTCAACCCTCTCTCCTTTATGATCTATATATTACTTGCCACACCACCAACCGGCTAAGTTCTCTCTTGCTTCTAGGTCTTTCTACAATCCACTCACTGCTCATACTACTTTCCAGACTCACTTGCTTTTGCTAGATAGCTTCAGCTTCGTTTAGATGGTATCTCTTTCAGGAAGTCTTCCTCACTATCTTCTAATCTGCATTGGGAGTCTTCCTATGTATCCCCACACACACTTGCACTGAGTCTTATCATGGCATTTACCACACTGCACTGAAATTGCCTGATTACATCTGTTTGCTACCTCTGATGGACTGACAGAGTGTTAAGGCACACCAGTGTCACCTCAACAAAAATGTGTAAAAGAAAAAAAAAAGCCAACAGAGACACTGTAGGGTTTTAGGGAGACACAGGGATGAGGGTGACTAAAAAGGGAAGATCCTACTCTCTTTCAGGAAGACTCACCATAGGAGAAGGTGTCTGGCATGGGGACTCCGTGTCCAGCCAGCTCTTGGAATGTCCAGAATTTGTTGATGCAGTTCAAAATGCTCTGTGGGCGGTTGACCAGGCGGCAGCCCAGCTTCTCCAGGTGCCGCAGGACCGTGATGTCGCTGTCTGACTGCACTGAGGGTGTGGACACTCGCACGAGCACCACGTCTGGGAAGGTGGTGAGTGCCTTCTGGTTCAGCTGAAGACCTGCAATCAAGGGACAAAAGTGAGCTCTGGGCTCTCCGCAGACGGCTCCCACCAGAAGGACGGGCGCCAACAGACTCGACAAGACTGAACCTAGCAGGACGAGGGTCTTGCAGATGGCGCTTGGATGTCCTGTTATAATGAGGAAACTACAGCCAATCTTGTACTCCAAGCAATGAGCACAGCATGAAAATGAGAAGACGTGAGAGAATGACCAGAGGGGAAAAAAGGGAGGCAGCAAAGCAAGGATGCCGAATCTTCGGGAGCGAATGTAGCCCAGCACCTCCCTCCCATGTAGCTTCATCAAAACATGGACGCTTAGGAGGCTGAGACCTGGTGAAAAGGAAAGAGTGTAGCTCACTTAAGGGGTCCCTCCTGCTCTTTTCTGACTTAACCTTAAAAAGTTTATGTGACTAGAATATTAAATAATTATTCCAATGATTCTTACCAATATAATGAATGCAAAATGCCAACGTAAGTGGAAGGAAACAGGACACAACATTATAAATACAAGTTAGAAAAGGCTAGAAAGAAATATACCAACATCTTAACAGTGAGTAATGGGATCCTGAGTGATTTCTTATTACCTTTTTAACAACAACAAAAACAGTTTAAACAAATTAGTTCAATATTAAACAAAACTAGGATGTTTCCAAAGATCATAGATCCATATAGAGAAAGGACTTGAATGTGTATTCCCCTGGGTGAATCAGGGGGATTAGCCTGTGAAGCTGAATGAAGATTCAGAGAAACAGGAATACTGTCTTCAAGTATCTACAGGGCTTCCATGCAGAATTATTTGGCTTGTCTTCTCTGGCCACAAGGGACAGGGCTATACATAAAAGCACCATTTGTCTATCTGTTCACTGCTGTATCCCCAGCACCTAAAACAGTGTCTGGTACCTAATAGGCACTTGATGTTGAATTGTATAGAAGCAATAAGAAGATGTATTTATGCCCAACAGAAGGGATTCTTTCCACTACCTTAGAATGGAGTGGACTGAGGCTCATTGGCTACTGGAGAATGTTACAGAAGGAAGGCAAGTGTCAGATAAGCTCATAACCAGCTTGGTCCCTTTCGACCCTGATGTCCTGTGATTTTCATTACTCTAAGCAACTACCTGGGAAACTGCAGCGTACCTCACATCTGGGGATGGAATGACGGAGACAAGAAATGAGAATGGGTAGGGAAATGAAGGGGAGTTCAGGGAATTATCTGGGCTATCTTAAAGGAGTTTCTAGAATGCTCTAAAGAAAAATTTTTAAAACAGTTTCAGAATCACCTTAGAGGCTTTAACCTAAAGCACCTTCTATTTCGCAAGCAATATATTAAACAGTCATTTGATTCCAAGAAAACAGAAGGTGCTAATGACATTACAATTTCTCCATCAGGGGATGAACAACATTAATAACACAAACAACAATACATACCAATATGACCTCAATAAAAAAAAAACTCTAAGCAAAACAAAGAAAACACCCCATATACAAAACTACCAAATGATTCTAACTTGCTTTGTCCCCCTATCCTCCGATTCTGGAAGATGTTTCACCAATTTGAAAAGTAGGTAGGTGTAATTATTAAGATAAATAGTTTTTAGTACTTCTGCTGATAGTCAGAACTGGAACATCACTCTTGGGGATGATTTATAAAGAGCATTCAGGTTATTTTCACTTTGCCATCAGAAAACAGAATCATTTGTATATGCTTTTCCCTTTGCCATTTAGTCCCCAGGGGAAATATGAAGTGTGTGTGTGTGTGGCGGGGGAGAAGCAAGCCTTGTATAATATCCTCAAAACTGGTAGGAAAAGAAAGAAAAAAAATTCAAGTTGGTGAAAATGGTGAATAAATACAGAACACTCAGGGAAAAAGCAACATCCCAGGACGTTACATAATGAGATAATATATGCAAAAGTGCTTTGAAAACTATAAAATGCTATGCATACATAAGGCACTGACGTTATTATTGCACAGACATTCTACTAAGCAGAATAGGACAATTTATGGCGATTTGTACCACCTGATGAGAAAAATGGCTTTGCAACAAAAAGTGACCTAGAGAAATGAGAAGCAGTAGAAACGGCTGGCTTTTAAATCCCAACATGAGATCACAGACAAATGTTCTAAAGGGGGAGGGAGGAATTCAGTCATTTCTGGAATACCAACCCTGAGCGGACAGAGACAGCTCAGCCTCAACAAGCAGTCACATATACCTACGAAGTCTTACCAGGACTTCATCTCGCTTCTCCAAAGGCAAATCTTTGGGCCTGGCTCAGTCCAACTGAAGCCTTTAATAAATGAAGAATGGAATGGGTTAAAGTGTAGCCAAAAAGCCTCTACCAGGCAATCAGGTGTGGGCTTTGATTGTGCTGGCTGTCCAGCTCCACGCAGGGGGGACACGAAAGGTTTAGACACAGCTGCCAAGGACTTCTCTGCCACTGGCACAGTCCCAGCATTTTCACTACCGGCACCTTCCCTTGTCTCTGTTCATCCCCATTCTGTGCAGTCTAAACCTGGTCTAAATCCCCATTTCGAGCAGCAGTAGACTAGAGAGTGCCACTCACGTGGCTTGAGTGGGAGCAGCAGTTCCACACACACATGGTCAAGAACAGCTCAGGTTTAAGGCTGCCCCTGGGCAAACCTGTCAGTGAATCCTGAGGCCTTTAATCACTTAAGTAATTTTTCTTCCTCTCCCCACTGAGCTCTCCTATTGGAAAGAAGCTGATGAACTTAATTCAGGATGCAGCTTAACGTGTCTCTTTTCCCAGGATCCTTAACATTTCCACTGCAACCTATGGGCTTCTAGCCAAGGGAATGGAGAGAGGATGTGGGGTGTCAGGGAGGGCAGGGATCTCCCTGGCTGCCAGTGAATGGGAGAAAACCCTCAGCATGAGAGACTCTTGCCTTCAAATCACAAGAGATTTCATGTGATTCAGTGTCCCCATGCTCTTGGGCATCACACTGACCTGGGAGCAGAGTGACAGGGAGGGAGTTAAGTTGCTTCTGGGATACTTAGTGTCTCCGAAACGCCTGCACTGGGCTTGAGATGTACTGGTTAGCGTCAAACCACTTTTTAAAAAAAACTAAAATGATCATTCTGTCCCAAACAGGTCAATAAAAGAGTGAAAAGGCTCAGATCCCAAACTAGTTAGGACAATGACCAATAGCCAACCTAAATCAACTTTTGAATCCACAACAGCATTTCCTCTGTTACTTTAAAAAAAATCCACTATGGGTAATTGTGTTTTGATTTCCTTTTGAACTCTGTTGTCTATATTTGCAAATATTTTATTGTATTAAAAATATCATAGAAAAATGAGATAATTCTTCCCAAAGAATTGAACTTTTTTTTTCTAACCCATATCTCGGGTTAAATTAATTCAGCAAAACTAGACGTTCATATCTACATGTACAACAGCAAAGAAAGGTACTCCATAATAAAGAGAAATAGTTTTAGAAATAAGAAAAACAGCATTGTAAAGTGAAGCTCTAAAAATTGCAACCATCCTCCTCATTCATGCCAATAGAGGGAAGTAAAAGTAAGAATTAAAAACAAGTTCAGCCATTCAGATCTGAATTTGGCTACCCTTTTATTATCTGCTGTGTTTTAGTATTTTGCTCAAATCCTTCACATACATTATCTCATTTAAATTAAAGATGCTTGTAATATGGATCCCTGCAATCGCTCTCCCTGTGAAAGTCTTTGCGTTGCACAGAACTGATGCCCAGCAGGTCACCCCCACCACCACCTGCACACACGCAGCACTCATTATCTGTATACACAACACACCCTTGGCTTCACAAAAGAAAACTTCAAAATGAAACTGTTTTCCAGTATATCAGAAAAAATTCTTCACATACAAAAGAGGCAGCAGACGCAAGCATGACCCTGCGCAGCACCTCACTGTGGCAGCTTCTAGGCCATTCTGTTTTAGCAAGATCCCATCACAGGGATGGGCAGTGAAACTCTAAAAGTTGTCAGAAAGGAATCAACAATACAAAGAAAGTAAGTGGATAACCCATAAGTGACTCCCATTCTCTTGTGTTACGAGGGGGATCCATCATTTGAACATGACTGGTTCATCTCAGTCACTCTCCTTCTATCCCTCCCTCAGCATTTTCTCATCAGAAAGTTATTTTTATTCTTAACAAATACATGCTACAGCCACTCCTTCCTTTTTAGAGTTCTTTGTTACAGTGCTCAAAGAAATCTCCCTTCCAACCTCATTAAAAGCCACAGTCTTTTAAGTGGCACTTTCTCTTTCCACCAACTGCTATTTTGAGGTCATTAATTAAATCCAATCTTTAGTGAACTGTTGGGGTGAGTCCGACACATTATGAAGCAGGAACACAAGGACGAACCACGTGGTCTCTGCCTACCAAGAGCTTACAGTCTCCTCGGGGAGAAAAATATACACAACCTTATATATTCATTCACTCATCCATTCAAAGCACAATTACATTCATTTTTATTGATTCAGCACTTACTTTGGGCCAGGCTCAGTGTTAGTTTGAGTCTCCCCAGAAACACACCCTGAGACAAGGCCTGGAGTGCAAGAGGTTTACTAGGGTGTAATTTTACTCACTAGTAGGTGAGTAAAAAAAATGGATGCAGCCCCCTCTGGCAAGTGGGGCTACTCCCAGCTGCAACTGTTAGGCGGTGGTTTAATGTCTCCTCAGTTATGGGGCCATGGGCTGGCAGTTATAATTTTTTAAAGATTTATTTATTTATGCATACAAGCTGGGATATAGGCCAGAGGTGTAGGGTGGTGAGAGGATTCACCAGAGACAGAGTGGGGAGCAGAACAGGCAGATCGACTGAAGTACACTGCTGAGGGGAGCAGTGGGCAAGGCAGGAGAGGTCTGCTGTGCCATGTGGGAAGCTCCCTGGCTGGTGATCCAACTCGTGCTGCCTTGGCTCTGGATAGCTTCATAGTGTTGCGCTTACCCCGTTGCACCACCAGGGAGGCCCTTAAGTTAATAAACAGAATTTGTAAGTTTGCATTAAAATAATGTAAACTCCAAATAAGGTAAAGTCTCTCAGGGACTTTACAAGTAGGTAAGGTGTTCAGGGGCAGGTGTGGAGTGAGGTGAGGCTAGCATGGAGGCTGGCTGTCAGTAAAATCCTCATTCATAAGCGGACTGGCAAGGAGCTGTGGATGGATGGGGATGACAGGGACCTGTCTGGTGATCACTGTACAGACATACCCCGCGTTCCTGCACTTTGCAGACATTGGATATTTTACAAATTAAAGGTCTGTGGCAGCCGTGTGTGGAGCAAGTCTGCCTTTGCCATTTTTCCAACATCATGTACTCACTTCATGTCTCTGTGTTTTAATTAAGGTATGTACATTTTTTTTAGACAGAACGCTCTTGCACACTTAATAGACTACAGTGTGGAGTAAACATAACTTTATATGTACTGGGAAACCAAAACATTCATGTGATTTGCTTTAGTGTTGTGGTCAAGAAGCAAACCCACACTACCCCTGAGTTCTGCCTGTATCACGTCCTGCCAGGCAAGCCCAACAAATTTGGTGGAGGGTTTATGGGCACACCTCATGGCTCAGAGGTCCATAAGGAGAGCTTGGAGATCCACTGAGGACCCCAATCCACTGGTTTTAGAACTCTTCCAATGTAACTCATGAGGCATCCCCAAAAACTACTATTAGAAACATAAACTTCCAAACCATCCCCCATCCTTGAGGTCATCCCACAGACATAAATGTGAAGCCATGGAGTAAAGCATATTTATTCAGCACTCAGGTTTGGAAACATTACGCAGTTGTTTCTTCTACTCTCTCTCTGACTCTCTCTCACTGGAGATGTACTGCTATGTATCTGGATTCTAAGGTGTCAGGCACAGGTTTTTAGCAGGGCCTGATGTTAAAGAGCAGCCTCTGCACCCAAAGGTTAGAAACATAAACTTCCAACTTTACCACCTCTTGCCTGTGAGAATGGCCTTTATCAAAAAGACCAGAAACAACAAGTGCTGGTGAGGATGTGGAGAAAAGGGAACCCTCCTGCATTGCTGCAAACTGGTCCAGCCCTTATGGAAATCTGTATGGAGGTGTCTCAAAACATCAAACAGGGATCTGCCATACGACCAGAATTCCACTCCTAGGCATCTACCAAAAAATTCAAAAATGTTATTTTGAAAGGAAACTTCCACTCCCATGTTTATCGCTAACATTTTGCTATAGCTTACTGTTATCTACTATAGCTAAATTATGGAAACAACCTAAGTGCCCTCAAACAGAGGAGTGGATCAAGATGTGGCATCGGGCCTCTCTGGTTAAGCGCAGAGCTATGGAGCTCTAGGCAGCAGTGGAGCAGGTTCAATGCCCTGCCGGGGAGATTCCCACATGGCACAGCAGACATCTCCTGCCTTACTCGCTGCTCTCCTCAGCAGTGAATTTTGGTCCATCTGCCTGTTCTGCTTCCCACTCTGTTTCTGGTGAACCTTCTCACTGCCCCACACCTCTGGCCTGCAACCCATGCATAAATAAATCTTAAAAAAAAAAAAAGATGTGGCATATATACACAATAGGATACTACTCAGTGATCAAAAAATATAAACTCATGGCCATTTGCGGTAACATGGGTGGAGATGGAAGGGATCATGCTAAGGGAAATAAGTTAGAAGGACAAAGATAAATACCAGATGGCATCACTAATATGTGGAGTATAGAGGAAATAAAGAAAAGCTTAAACATTACCCCTTGAAAGCTGACTACCCAACTGATGCACGAGGAGCAGGGAGGGGGAAGGAGAGGGGTAGGAGCAAGGGAAGAAGGAATAATGGTCTATGGTGCTGGACTATCATTTGGGTGCATAACAGTGGCAATATCTGATGGGAGTATACAAATATTACCTCAGTTAAAATAAATTTGATGAAAACATAAATTTAAGAGAAAAAAAGGTTAGGAAGGCACCCATTCCTGCTAGTGTCTCCTCACACAGTAGCAGGAGGCCATCCTTTCTCTGTGAGGTCTGTGGTCATTTGGAGGCTGTGATAACACCATTAGCTCATAGGCATTTAGTTAGGATGCCCCCGTCCAAACTTTTCCAATCTTCCTTACTTGCCTACTACAAAAAGCCAAGTAAATGTATCTCAGAACAATATAACTTACAGAATGTGACCTAGAAATGCCATATGCTCACCAAGGTTTAGTTCTGAAAGGGAAGGACTGCTGAATCATCCCGCTCCTAAGAGACTAACTGCCACACATCCTCGTTCCCAAGTCAGACTCATTTTTCTGTCTTGCTATCTGTCCCTGATTTTATGACTTTACTTGTTTCTTTAAAAAAAAAAAAGATTTGTTAATTTATGTATACAAGAGCTGGGGTATAGGCCAGAGGTGTGGGGTGGTGAGAGGATTCACCAGAGACAAGAGTGGGGAGCAGAACAGGCAGATCGACTGAAATACACTGCTGAGGGGAGCAGCTGGAGAGGCGGGAGAGGTCTGCTGCACCATGTGGGAATCTCCCTGGCTGGATATTGAACTTGTGCTGCAGTGGCTCTGGATAGCATCACACTGCTATGCTTAACCCATTGCACCACCAGGGAGGCCCTTTACTTGTTTCTTGAGACAAGTTAATTGTAAAGACTAGTGGGTGTCCAGAGAAGTTAATTCCCACTAGTGCTTCTGTCATCACTCATGGATCATCACACATCCAATCATGACCTCCCAAGCACAGAAGCTACTTAAAAGTCTCACATACTGCAAATTAGCCTTTAAGGCCTATCAGTCATCCAACAAACATTAATGAAGATGTACTATGTACCACCTAAGAGCACACACCTGAGGAATCTCCCAATGTTCAGGGAGAGAGGAGAGATAAACTGGTAAACAGATAAATTACAATAAAATATGAGTGCTATTTTAAAAGGCATGTGCAGTGCCACTTGGGGCAGGGGCAGGAGTTCAAGAAAGACTTTAAGAGTGATTTATTTGGATTTGAAGAATGACTAAAAGTTTACTGTAGGGAAAGGAGCTAGGCAAATAAAAATCTCAAAAAGAGGGGACTTTGCTCAGGGGCATAGTGAGGTCAGTGTAGGCTGATGCATGGGGTGGGGTGGAGGAGAGGAAACAGAAAAGTGCTGAGACCAGAATTACTGAGCTATCGTTCCTAACTCCCAGCTGGTATTATATCCCCAAACACCCTTACTGATAAACATGGTGGTGTTATGTTAATCTATAGTGAACCTAGACTGGCGCACAATCAGTACTCCTTCCGTTCCTCCCTTCCCTTTCCTTCCCTTCCTTTCCATCTATATTTTTACTGTGACTATTATTTTGTACATTCTGGTGCCACAGTCACCACCACTTTGTTTCCAGGGTTGAGAATAATTAATATTTGCTGAATGAAAGAATGAAGACCTTGTGGTTTGTAAGGAAATGGATAGAATTCTCACAATGCTACTCCCAGCAGAAAGGGAAGGGAAGGATTGCTTCAGTCACCCAAAGGAAAGGCAGTCCATTCTTCCGGTGGTCTTCCCACCCAAATCTATGTTGGGTAGGGTAGATCATGGGGTTAAAAATAATTATCATAGGGCCTCCCTGGTGGCACAGTGGTCTAAGTCTCAGCACTATGAAGCTATCTGCAGCCACTGCAGCATGAGTTCGATCCCTGGCCAGGGAGATTCCCACATGGCGCAGCAGGCCTCTCCCGCCTCGCCCGCTGCTCCTCTCAGCAGTGTATTTCAGTCGATCTGCCTGTTCTGCTTCCCACTGTCTCTGGTGAATCCTCTCACCACCCCACACCTTTGGCCTGCACCCCAGCTTGTATGCATAAATAAATAAATCTTTTTTTAAAATTATCATAAACCTTGTGTTTGCCTAGCATGTATAGCTTACTTGCCTTGTTTAAAATTTATAAAAGATAACAATCTTGAATCTAAAACTTTTCATCTCTTGCCTGAATCCTATTTTCAAGTGTAACCTGAAATTCTTATTTCTGAATTTGGGCTCCCACTAGCCTCAACCTAGGGAAGTTCAGAAATGAATTTAAGCAACTATCTGAGGCTCACATGTGCCCTCAAGTTACTCCTTCATCTGCTTCTAAAAGAATCTAAAGCAGGAATGGACAGAAGGAAAGCTATGATGGCTTTGTAAAGGTGGTACCTTATTTAACTTCCTAACCTACAAAATTACTTTGAAAAGACACTGTCTAACTTAACCTCAGTTTAATTCAATTCAATTCCACACCTACTGAGACAGGTGCTATAGGTTGCAAGCGTCTTAAAGTATACTCATTCCATATCACTGGGCTGGGAATTAGGAGATCCAATGTTGTACCCATGAGTTTGTGGAGCAAATCACTTCATTTCTTTGAGCACAAGGTTGTTCCTCTGCAAAAGGAAGGACTTAGAAAGGATGGTCTCAAAGTGCTTCCCAGCTCTCATGGTCTATAATTCTCAAACCAGAAACAGCACTGATATCATTTTAACTATTTCTGTAACTCAAAGGCAGTGATTCTAGAGCTTTTTCCAGAGGACTACTTTGGCTTAGCAAACTGTCGTGGGTTTTCTAGAATATAACTATAGAAGAAAGTAGGAAACAGAGTACATATCTTTATTCATTCAGAAATATGTACTGAGTGCTTACTATGTGGAAGGGACTATTCTAGTCACTATTACAGCACTGAACAAAGCAAACCAGATTTCTTAAGAAACTGGCTTCCCTGTGCTTCAGTCCACCCCTAAAACAAGTAAGTGTTTTTTGATTGCTTTGGACAGCAGAAACAGTGATCTAATAGGTATATTGGATGTGTTGTGACTTGTGTGTGGCAGTTTCTGAATTAGCAAAATAATAAAACTGCATAAAAAATACTGTTCTTCAGTTTCTCCACTGATCTGGCAAATAACTTTGTAGATTTTCTTATAGCTTAAAAAGAAGTAACTGCTGGTTATTGTCTTAACTGCTGATTAAGACATATTCACACATGCATTCCAGTAAAAATTTAATACTAAATAAAAGGGTTTAAATGTTTCCTGAGCACTAGAATTTAATTTTCTTTTTCAAGGACTTATTCTTTAAAATGGGGTTTTAGATACAAAAGAGAGAGCATCTCTCTAATCTTTGGCAGAATATATGATGTATGATGGGTCTGCAACAGGAACATTTGGATACTGTCTCTCAAAAAAGGCATCTTTGTCACAAGCTGTAAAAACAAACAAACAAATAAATAAAATACAGAGCAAACAAACTGGCCCTGTGGGTGGAACTAGGTCTATATGGATTAACTGTAACAGATTAGCCCATTTGAGTACGGTACTGACACAGAATTTTTGAGCTGGAGGAGATTTAGCCTTCAGTTTTATAAACAAGAAACCTGAGATGCAAAGACACAAAGTGACTTGGCCAAGCGAAGCCAAAATACTTGCTAGCAGCAAAGCTGTAATAAGAATCCAGCCCTGCAGATTCCCTATTCAAGAATCTAGTACTATCAGAATATCAGCTGTGAGGATTTTAGCAAGTCAAGGATAGAGAAAGTACCCTTTATGGTTGACAGACACTGTTTCAGACTAAATATAAGACAATTTAGACTAAATGTAAGATGTTTCTCCAACAAACAAAATCTGATGTTACTTATGAAAGGTTTAGATAAATTCATGGGTGAAACATCTATATTTTCCAGAAACAGGTTATATTCAAAATCTCTTTTATAAGTAGCCTATTCAGAATTGGGAATACCTTTCTCCATTAAAGAAAACTAAGAAGTTCTGAAATTATTTAACTGGGCATGGTTGAAATAATAGAAATGGTATTCCAAGAAGAACCCTGAATCCATCGAACCCCCCTCCCCTTGAGTCCTGAAATCGACTGGAGTGGCTAGATACTTCTGGAGGACAGTGGACAGACTCAAACAGCAAGGGGGTGGGGGAGGTTCCTAAATCGCAGATACCTAAGTCAGAGAGTCAGCTTATATTAAAGATAATTAAGAATATCTAAAAACATACTTAACTTTCTGAGGTCGGGATCACAGATGATAACCCATTTGAGTACGGATTATGTTTTACCCCAAAAAGTCTCTTGGGCACAGTACTGGAGAAGCCATTGAAGCCATAAAGTACCTGTACCTGAAATTCTGGCTTTGCTGGAATCAGAACTCATCGCTTTTAGGGAGGCGGCTGAGTTCAAGAGAAGCCTTCAAAGCCCACTTTCCATTCAAGAGGAGCCTCCCCAGTCTTTATCCGATTTCTTTCCCTATGTGGATTCCAAGAGTAGGAATAACCTGCTAGGTATAGTGCATTACTGATGCTTAATACGCTCCCGGAAAACTTTTTAAAACATTCATCTTACTGACAATTTGAAAATTAAGTGTGGATTTCTATCAATCAAAACGGACAGGGTATCGACGCTAGCAGAAGGTGCAAATCTCGGATTAGCTGCTTGATTTTCCTTGGACCTCCAGGCGGCTTCAGGTGAATCCGTGTTCCTCGCAGAGTCCCTAAGTAAATCAAATCCCGTTCTCAAATCTTGGCATCAAGGCTGATGGTAGTGGTCAAAGGAACGTCTCAAGGCTAGGGGCCTTCTCCAATCCCAAGAGGTCTCGCGGGGAGAACGTTTGGTTTGGGGAACCCGAAGGAGACTTGACCGGGGGAGGCCCGGGTGCGCGCGCCCACCCGACCGGCTTTCGGGGACCCCCCGGCGCGCCTCCCCGCCCTCCCTGAGCCCGCATCGCTCACCGAGGTGGCCGCCGACGACGGTGACTGCTATCTGGTCCATGAGCACCGCCCGGAAGCGCACGTCCTGCTCGGAGCAGCGCTGGCGGAGAGCGCGGAGGATCTGCACCTGCGGGTAGTCTTCGCGGATGCGCCGGTCGGTCAGGAACCAGAGCTGGGAGCACATGGCGGCCTGGGCGGCGGCGCCCGGCGCGGCGCTGGCCCCCTCGACGCCCCGGGACGCTCGCTCGGGCTGGCTGTCGGCGGCCGGCGTCCCGGGGGAAGGCGCGCCGCTGCTCCGCTCCCGCCGGTGCGCCAGGCGCCTCTGCAGCCCTGACCCAGCGAATCTGCCCGGCCACTCAGCGCCGCCGCCGGCCGCCGCCAGCCAATCAGCGCGCGGCGGCGGGCGCGGGCCGGCCGCGCGGCCCGCTGCAGAGGCAGCCTAGGCGGGCGGCGCCCGGGAGGGGGCGGCGGCGCTGGGGGCCTGTGGCGGCCAGGGGAGGGAACCGGGCGGGTTCGCGGCCCCTGGGAGCCGGGACCGCGGACCAGCGGAGGCGGCGAAGCAGGGCGAGGGCATCCCAGCCCGGCCCTGATCCCCGGTGGGCGTGGCGCTGCCGGCCGGGCTGGGGCGGCGGGAGCTGGAGGGGCCAAGGCGGCGGCCCGGTGGGGCTGAGAGTCCGTCGGCTGACCTACTAACGGTGCGCCGTGGGCAGCTGGGTGCGTCTCAAAGGCGATTCCGAGATCTCTGGGCTCGGACAACGGCGGCCCCCTCCCTAGCCCCAGGGTGGGACTGTGGGGCTGACGAAGGTCACCCGGCTAGGCGCTCAGTTGGACCCTGGCCTTGGAACTCTGCCCAAATCCTACCTCGCAGCTGGGGGTGGGGGTTGAGAGGGAGTGGGTTTTAGCCGCCTGGCGTTCAAATAATTTAAATAAAATAAAAACACTTCTCAGAGTCTCTTATTTTCTTACACTGGACACCCCCACCCCACCCCCCACCCCAGTTTGCAGCATTTCTGGACCTGCAGAACCTTGATGTGATGAAAACGGTTGTAAGACCCCTTTCAATCGGAGGAACCACTGGTTGGCTGCTCACCCCCACCACCTTCTACTGAGTCATCTTTAAAACACCATCCTTGGTCCCAGCCAATTGTAAATTCTGACTGCCATCAACAATGTTTGAAGTCAGATTTCCCTTTCCAAATAACTGTTAAACTGAAGTTAGCCATTTTGAGTTTGCATTCTTCCAGCTCATTAAAATATACGTACTTTTTTTTGGCTTGGGGAAGCAAAAGTAAATTCAAGACAGGCCCAGCAGTGACAACTTGGAGATAGGATGAGATGTCTCAGGTAAGGTAAGGCACCACTGGAGACGGTACACAGGTCTGTGCATTACCCACTAGCGGTGCCTTTCAAAAAGTTCTGCCTGAAGGGAATTTCAAAAGTTAATTACTTTTCAGGTAATGTTAAGTAAATCCTTTGGTGTTTCAAGATCTCCCTCCTCTCCCCATGAATGTATTTTCTTAAAGCAGCAGTAACCTAGCATTCTATGAGTTAGTAACTTTCAAAACTGTCTTCTAACCACAGATCAAGGTGGGCTCTAGTTCTACAATGGCTAGTTCCATGGTGCCCTATGGCATATATTTTGTCCACCCTGATGCTTCCTATAGGCTTCTGCAGTGTTACACATTGGGTGTTTATAAGATGAGCAGAACCATAGTTTCCTGTGACACTAATTTACTACAAGATATATATGAGTCAGTAAGTTTAGAAGTTGCTTGCAACTCATTGTCATAGTCATCTATACAAGACTAGAATGTTTAAGTCATATGCAAATGGATGCCAAAAATTTCCCAAAACTCTGACTTGAGAACAGGATCTGAGGTTCCAAATGTAATTGCTTCCTTGCTGTATTTGCTCTCCCTGGCTAGGAGGTTGCTACTGCCTATGTGATCTCCCTTCCCCTAATGGGTGATCAGTGAAGACCTGGTACAGTGGCATATCCAGTTAAGACATGGCTACATTTGTGTAGGTGGGATGTTTTGTTACATTATCAAAATTCCTCAAGTGCAGAGGTAGCTGTCCCAGGTATGGGATTCTTTTCTAAGTTGTATTACTTTATAGACTAGTTTTCCACACATGACTCCCAAATTCAAATTTAACCCTGACTTCTTCTGAGCTTCAACAACAGAAAGGATGCTATCCTACCATCCCCTCTAAGTCCCTAAAGATAAATTAATTCTTCCCCCCCCCACCATTCCAGATTCAACTGTCTTAAATAACAAGGGAATGTATTACCTCATATCACAAGAACTCTAGTTAGCTCTAGGGCTAGTTCATTAGCAGCTCAATAACATTATCAGGGACCCAGATTCTACCTTTTCAGTCTGACATCCTTAATGCTAGTGCTCCTCATAGTTACAGAATGACTGCCACAGTTCCAGCTGTCACATCCATACCCATAACATCCAGCATAAGTAAGACTGTTTTCCCCCATATATCTCTTTTTGTTCGTAAGAAAATTCTGTCTCAGAAGCCCTCAAGCAGACTTCTCACATGCTGCTTGCCCATCTAAGCCAGTTACAAGGAAGGAGTAAAAAACCATCACAAAGATCTTAAATTTATTATGATTCTTTCCCTATGACTGGGAATCTGATTCTCATCCCCTCAGCACATGTTGAGTTAGGTGAATTCCCAAACAAACTTGGGATTTTCTTAGGAGGAATGAAGGGAGAACAGGTGTTGGGAGGACAAATGATGGTGTTTGATACAGGTGGTAAAAGGTAAGTATCCGTCCAGTTAAGCTAGGTTAGGCTATGGTAAAAAGTGACCCCAAAGCAGCTTGTAACAACAAAGATTTTTTTTTTCTCAATGCCATCCATGTCCATGGAGTGGAAGCCCTGACAGCTGGGTTTTCTCTCTTTGGAATGCAAGTGTCTGGCTTAAGTTTTGCCTGCTGATACATACACTTCAAAGAGGCACCCCCTTCAAAGGTGGCATTCTCGAAAAAACTCATTGCCAGCCACAGCACTAGATGGAGAGCTTGGCTACCTGGCCCCATTGAGATGCCTTTGTTTTAGAGACTTTGGTTGATCTCAGTCACTGGCCATTTGGACCACTTGTTTTTTTCCCTTTTTGGTGCTTTAGATTCCCACTCTTATGTTTTAAATTCACCAGTAATATTTGGTGGTGAGATATATGCAGTTGCTGAGGTGAGAAAATGTGCTCCTGGAATCCACATAGTGTTATAAATTAATGCTACCTTGATAGAATAAAACAAAAAAGTAAAAATGCAATTGTGACTAAGGAGCTACCCTATGAAACTCTGGATCCCCACTTTTGACCCCAATAAAAAACAGAACCCCAAGTCCATTAATCCATTCACCCACCCTCCACTCCCCCTGTGACCTTGGTGTGTGACCCTAGAGATGCTGTGTGACCCCACAAGACCCTAGGTCTTGTAAGTTTCTTAAAAGTTTCCTGATAGTTATTGCTGAAAGATACCTTGCAGTCATAACAAGAACCACAAAAGACTGTTCCAGCCACAACATTGGTGATGAATTGGCTGAGACCAGCACACAACTGTAGCAGGTCAGCTTGGCTGTATTATTCTAGGTTGTATTGCAGGCACTCAGGCAGTAGTGCAACCTTTAACTGCAGCAATGTTTGTCTTGTGGAAGAAGAAAAGCAATCTTGGTGAATCATAAGCTGACTCTTAATACTTCTGCTTGGAACCTGTACATGTGAGTTCTGCTGGGTCAGAAAAACTCAACTGGCCAAGTCTGACATCCTTAGGGTAGGGGATTATAATCCTTCCCTTGGAAGGGCAGCAAAAATTTGTGAAAAATTGTCACCAACCATATAGCCTGCCACAATCAAGGACTGTATAGATGAGGAGGCAGAGGCATTTGTTCAGCTGGGGACTTGATAATCATCTCTTCTCTCCTTAGGGCTCCCCAGGGAACTATATACAGGGGAGAAATTAGAGTAGAAACCCAAAGATCATTTTATTCATAGCTGAGCTAGCACCCAATAATCTCCGAACAGAACTCTGCCAAAAGACTGTGTTGATTCATATGACTTAGTTTTAAGGGTGAAGCAAAGCTTCCTAATTCCCTGCTCCACCCCAGTACCCTAAATTTTGGTGCCAGCTTACATAGGCATGCCCAGAGAGAGAGAGAGAGAGAGAGAGAGAGAGAGAGAGAGAGAATCAGATCAGTAAAACATGCCAGCCACACTGGTCTAAGTGTGTGCTGATGGAGACTGCAGGGGAGCTGCCAGCAGGGAATGGAAGCAAAAGCAGCACTTGTGGCTTTCTGTAATACAAAGTGCCCCCCACCACTGGTAAATTGTGGACTCTGACCAACTCATTCTCTCTTCCAATAAACCAGTGAGAGGACAGGACAGAGAAGTAATTCCTTTCTTTGTTCCTCTGCTTTCACTTTGATCTCTCTGAACTCCATTAGGTAGAGGGGTAGAAAAGTCTTCTGCTAAGTAAGTGCGTGTGCACTGTCCATCAGCCTCTTAGTCTAGACTGTATGCCTATCGAGAAAAGGGCCAATATGCCTTGCAAGTGTCATTTAAGAGACATCTTTGCAATTTCAATTGACAAAACTGCTAAATTACAGACATACTAAGGTTTTGTAACTTAGGATTCTGGGGCTATGTTTCTTGTCTTACTTCCAACCTTCTCTCTCTATATATATATTGACTCAAATGGATATAGGCTGGTTCTGGACAGTAGAAAGTGAGTATTCATAAATATTCATATGACCCCAAGCAGATGGATGTGCCAAGTATATAAAAGGTCAAAATTCAATTGACCTCAATAAATTAGAGAAATGGTTATCAATAGCAGGTTAAAATGCATGAGAATTAATGGAAAGGAGTACATCTAAGTAGCAAAAGAAGCATTACACACATATAGATTCAAGAAAAAAAATTCGCCATGCAGAAACATGACCAAGGAAGACCAGCTGGTGTGGTAAACCAATACAGAGTGAATGGGAAACTCGTGGCGTATATTAACAGAAGTCTATGAGGCCAAATTCATCCTCATATCCTTGGGACATAGTATGGTGCCTGGAACACTGTGAATCTTGATAAGTATTTATTGGGGGGGAAAAAAGTATGATTTTGGCTTTGGTCAGATTGCCCATGCTGTTACCATCCTCTGAAAATTCCTAACTACTCTACAAGACCCCATGGTCACAAAGGCAGTTTTCCCAGGGTGAGGCTTATAAATTACACTCTGGCTGTGCTGACCCACGCAACTTCCCCAAATGTGGGAAACTCAACTGCGTAATTTATAGTTAGTGGGGGCCTGCATTTATGTTCTCCCCTGAAAAAAAAAAAACAGCTTACTCAAATACAACTCCTTCCTGTTGCTTTCCCTAAAATTCATCCTACTGTCAGTTAGAAGCTCTCCATTTCAGATTCCTCATAAACAATTAATAACTGCTAATGAGCATTATTCCAGTAATGGGCACTCAGTAATTAGTGAGTGAATGATAACTCTCAGATTATGACAATCCAGTATGCATAGTTTCAGAAGTATAGAATGAATGATTAGATGAAGGTATCTGAAATTTTAGAATTGTCTCCCACTGGCACTAACTCTCACTTTCCTTGGTGAAGAGCGTTTTTTCTCTCTATAGATGCTATGTGTAATCGAGATGTAGCTTCTTCCTCATCCTCTTACTCAAGCTCATATCCCTTATGCCCTCTCATACCAGGGTCTTAGTGAGCAGGTCAGAATGGACTGGGGGGAGACATGACTTACAACACGTGAACAGCTGGAGTTCACCTGAAAATCCTATAGCACATGTTTTCCTAAAGCACTTTCTTTCTATGGTTGTCCCAGTAGGGATCTTTTCCCACTCCCAACTTAACACGCCCCCCCACCCCCCCTAATTCTGCTGTTCTTCCCTCCCCTGCCCAAAGCTCCATGCACATCCCCCAACCTTTCATTATTCTGAGGTATGCATTTTACCCCAGCTTCTACTTCCAAATTTGCACTCCTGAAAAATGACTGTGATTAGCAAGAAAGAAGATATTTCAATTAGAGGGGCCATCCTTTTCAGGCAAGAGAGGGAGTTTATAAATAATTTTTCACATTTGCAAACTTGATTAACATAAAAAGACTGAATGGGGCTAGTCAGTGAGGTCTTCAATGGAAGCTTGTTCAAGGAAATTCTAAGTAGCAAAAGAAGCCCCATGACCACTTGTTGGAGAGTGTGAGGAAAAAGCTCAGGTGGTTGTCTGTCGCTACTCTGCTCTGGATGAACTCGTTTTCAAGGGGGTTTATCGCACTGAGTCAAAGCTGCATAACTGCCTATCTTCTACCTATCAGCAGCAGACTATCTTCGTCATAAATAGGTGTCTGTTATCTCAGCCTTTCCTAGTTCCTGAGTCGGTTCTGATTAGGTTAGGGACTATATGAGAAGCCTCAGCACTATCTTTCCTTCCTTCTTATGTTTAGGGTATAGCAATACTGCTATAACAAAGAAACTCCAAAAGACAATGACTTAATGAGAATTTATTTCTCTGTCACTTGCTGGCCCAGTAAGGTAGATACCTGGGATTATAAGGTTGCTCCGCTCTGCTTATTCATTTCAGGACCAGGTTACTTTCATCTTCGTATTCCCCCAGGGTGTACATTTTCGGCATGTTTGAGGTTGGCTCTCTTGGTCACATCTGTGTTCCAGACCTCTGGAAGGAGAAAAAGAGTAAAGAGAAAGTGGGGAGCAAGGGGTTTACTTTTAATGATGTAGCATGAACATTGTACTCTTTTTAAAAAGATTTATATGTAGTTATTTATACATGCAAGAACTGGGGTGTAGACCAGATGTACAGCGGCTGAGACAGTTCACCAGAGACAGAGTGGTGCTCAGAACAGGAGGATCTACTGAAATACACTGCTGAAAGGATCAGCAGGTGAGAGAGGAGAGGTCTGCTGCGCCATGTGGGTTAGCTCCCTGCCCTGGGATCGAACTCATGCCTCAGTGGCTGGCCATAGCTTGACAGCACTGAGACTTTAAGCCCTGTGCCACTAGGGAGGCCCTGAACATTATACTCTAAACTTCCATTCACATTCCAATAACTCAGTCACATAGTCACGTACTACAAGGGAAGCATGAGGATATACTCCCCCCTTGTACTGGGATAAGCCCAGTGTAAGGGTAAACAAAAGAGGCATTAGGTTTTCCCTCCCTCCCCTCAATGATGGAACTCTGCAGGCCTACATGCATGCCTGATGGCAGGTACCTGAAGTCAGGTGTTGGCCTGCATGAGTGGGCACACCTGAGCCAGAGACTGGGCTTATAAGCAGCAGCAGAAGCAGAAGGAGTAGCAGCAGAAGCAGCAGAGAGCAGAAAACAGAGTGTGGAGCAGAATACTATTCGGGGTCTAGGAGAGAGGCCACATGAGAATGCCCAAGAGCCCGAGAGAGTGAAGATTCGCTGGGGGATGGGAGGCCCCCAGCTTGCCCTGTCCCTGGTTGCCTCGCTACAAGAGACAACTAAAAGCCTAAAAAGCTACCGAGAGCTCCAGGACTCCTCCTTTCCTTTGACCCGTTGTAGGGTAAATGAGAATTATCAGGTTTTTCCATCCCTCCCCACAATGATGGATCTCTGCAGGCCCATACTCATGCCTTTTGGAGGACACCTGGAATAGGGTGTGGGCCCCTGTTAGGGGGCACACCTGGGCCAGAGACTGTACTTATAAGCAGAGGAAGCAGCAGTAGCGTTGGCGGCAGGGGTAGCAGATACAGAGGAGAAGCAGAGGCCACGAGACTCCGCCAGAGAGCCCAAAAGAGTGAAGATTTGCCAGGGTCTGGGAGGCTGGCAAGCCACTCTACCTGCCCTGTACCTGTCTGCCTCCACAAGAAACCAATAAAAAGCCTAAAAAGCCATTGAGGGCTCCAGAACTCCTCCCTCCCTTTAGACCCATCTGTGCAGCTCTATAGAGAACCTGTGCTTCCTGGTGTCCTTGCCAATTACACCCATCTGTGCAGCTCTGTAGAGAGCCTGCTCCTGTGTCTTCTTGCCCTTACACCCAGCTAAAACTTAATGGGAGAGAGAAGAGGTTCATCACCAGGAGGGAATGTGGCATTGGCAATGATGGGTAATTTCCACCACGCCTCCGTATAGCCTGCAGGACAGATTCTTCAGCATCATATAAGAAAACCTATGGACCTTCAGCTTTCCGTCCCAATAGTCTCCAATCACTCACAATGCCCTGGACATACTATTCTCTTACCTTATGTTCATGGTAAATCTTTCTCACCTTTCTTTGCCCACTAGAATCAACTTCAGCTCAAGTAGCATCTTCACCAAGAAGTCTTCCTAAGCCTTAGTTTGGGTAAGTGACCCTTTGTGTTCTTAGAGCACCTATGCATTCCTTACCTTTGACATCAGTCATATTTCCTCAATATCTGTACAATTTGAAGTTATCTCTTATGGTTCTATCTCCATCTAGAGATTGTGAGCAATGCGAGAGCAAATATGCTATGTCTAAGTTATATTTGTATCCTTAGTACCTAAACTGAGATGAATTCGTTTTGTCCACTGGTGGGTGAATTAAGTTGCACCATTGTCGGAACTCTGCATGCCCACTGAGTTGTAGTTTTCATCTAAAATGGCCAAGCTGTATAAGTGGGCATACTTCTTCCCTCTTGGATGGAAGTCTGAAACCCCTGCTGCCTTAGGACCCCGATGCCCTAGTAGATTTTCTGAACTGGAGAACCTAAGACCTGTTTTTTTCTTAGCCCATAGGCTGCCATATATTACCACTGACCTTGGACCCTCCTACAGCTCGGTTTCACTGGCTATGTATCTCCCTGATGCTGACACTGGCTGGAACTCAGTCCTGGCTTCCTCTTTGTCTAGGGACATCAACAACTGGCCCTTTAGCTAGGTCAGTTCCCCACCCCTCCTCCACCCCAGTTCTGCTTCTAGTAGGCTTTGGTCATTTCCCCTGCATCAACTGGCTATTCCTGGGAAGTTTCTATTATGCCTGGCCTGTGAATGAATTTGCCCCTTTTAGGATTAACAAATACTGTTGGTATCTTCTGTTTGAAACCAAATGGTCCAAGATGGAAATGAATTCTCAAGTTTGTAGCATATCACTGACACACAATGCAGTTTGTGTTGACTTTTGTTAGATGAAATATATATTTATAGATAGATAGATATCTTATATATACACACATATATCTTAGTATAGATACATATATCTTAAAAATATGAAAATACAAAACCTGCATATTGAGAGGGTTACTCATATGGCAAATATTCTTTTTTTTCAATGGGATTTACTAGTAAGATCTTAGAAGTTAATATCTCTCTTTTGATACAACTTAAGTAATTAATTGTCCGGTATGGCAGAATTCCTGGGTCAGATGGATGATTATGATCACCATATAACCCGTCCTTTGTATACCAGAATCATGGGCAGGAGCTTAGGTCATGCAAAGATTTTGGCAATATCCAGGGAACTAAGAGGTGGGTAACTCTAGTGTTCTTGATGAACTGAGCATTTATTGGCAATTTTCAGTGAATCAAAGGTTCCCAGCTCCAAAATATCACTTAAGAGTTAGAAATAGCTGGGTATTTCTAGGTAGCTCAAGTACTCAGCATCCTCCAAGTTTAGCTGCTGTATTAGTTAGAAGTCATTCATTTACGAAGGACAGAAATCCCATTTAAAATAGTGTGGGCAAAAAGGGACTGTACTGGTTCATAGTGGAGGAAATCTAAGAGTGAAGGTCTGTCATGAGTAGATTTAAGGACTAAAATCCTGCCCTCCACCTCTGTCTTTTTATCATTTCTCTCCTTTTTACATATCAGTCTAGTTCTCTTTCCTAGTGGCAGGGAAAATAGTCTTAATGGTCTTTATCTGGAAAGCCAGGAGCCTTTTCTTCTGCCTCTAAATGAAATGATTGACCCACCCTTCGACCAATCATTCCAGGCTTACAGGATACCTTTAGTCTGGACCCCTGGCTAGGAAGTAAGGTGGTGTAATTAGCGGTCTCACCAAACTCACATGGTTTCTTTGGGTCTGGGCAAACAATACAAGAGATGGCTATGACCCTCTCCATCTTCATGGCTGTGATCAACCATAATAAGAGGAACTAGGAGGATCATCCCTGGGTGACACAAGATACGAGATCAACCCTTGCCACACTTAGTAACCCAGGTTCCCATCAAACTGCACAGTTGGCATGTGGTAGCTCTCGAGTGTGCCAAGGGCAGAACTTACAGCTTCACATGTAGCTTAAACCTGCCTCCCTCTCCCTCTTCAGAACATACGGAGACACTGACAGGGAGTGTCTGGGTCTGGACAAGTTTAGATAACAGCTGCTATGTTGTTCTCAAACTACCATGCTAACCAATCCTCTGGCCCTGAACCTGGTCACACCACACCCTTTCTTTTGTGATGGATGCTCTCATTGGAACTGGAGTCCTATCTGCAATTTTCCTCCACCACACCTTACCTGCCTCCTTTTCCCCAGGTCCTCAGACTTATCCATTTATGAATTGTGGATATGGTTTGGGTTGTATACCTAGAGAGTGCCTCAACAGCCAGGCAAAACAGAGTGGTCCCCTAACAGTGTGCCACTATTCTCCAGCAATATCCAAATCCCAGTTTCACCCCAATGGGGATTCTCTAGTAGGAATATAAGAGAATGTGACCACTGTTATCACATGGGTTGTCCCCTGAAGTGGTGACTTTGGTGAGATCAAAAATGCTCAAAGACATGTACACATCTCTCAACCCGTGTTTCTCCTACTGCTGCCCTCTGACTTCATTTTTCTAGAGAAGGACACAAAATTGAAGTAGGAGTGCTTCATAACCTGCCACCAGGGTTATCTCCTATTCTTCTTTTATGTTACCCTCAATAATACCACATCATATGATACCGGGCAAAAGGAGTTTCAAAATTGCCAAAGGCAGTGCCCCAATTGCTTACCGGTTACTATATTGGTTCTGCACCCACACACACATTTGCAAGACTACTCAGGTTTAGGGAACTACAACAATGGGATTTATTTAACAAACAGGGAAAATCGAAGAATTACTGAAGTCAACATATGGCCATTTACCTTACTTAAAGCAATGTCCAGTCCTTTAAGTCCAAGAAAAGTAACAAAGGTGGCATTTTCCTGCCACTGCTGACATGGAGCTCCTCTTCCAAACAATAGGCTATGATTCCAACATGGCATCTTCATTCTTCTGCAGACGCGCAACAACCAAGACTGTAGGCCAGGTTCCAACTCATGAGGATGACACAGAACACAACTGGAGATGCTCCCAAAACTGCCATGGTGCCCCAGCACAGCACCAAGCCAACAACACTGCAAACAGCCACTACAGTGGCCAGATGGCCCAACAGACTGCACTCACGCATTTTAGGAAGGCACCCGCTTCAGGCCTCTGCCTTCTTCCTTTGGCTGCAGTAAAAACAAAACTGGGAGCAGTTTCCTTTGCTTGGTTACTTGCAAAGCCTCCAAAGTCGCTGGTCCCAAAGTCACTAAAGATTCCAAAAACGCTCAGTCAGGAACTCTATATCCCGGCTGCTCAAAACCTTCTGGTGTCTGATTTCCAAACTCTCAATCTTGGCAGCTACATTTTCTGCCGCTGATTCCTCTATTCCTAGATCATGAGGACTCTACTTCCCCTTCTCCTTCAGTCCCTTTTATTTCTCATCAGACTCTCCACCCCAAACTGCAAACTTAGCATTTTCCCTGGGGCTATTCATTCTCATCAGCAAACCCCCTCCAGGGGCACAACCTCCACCGGACTTTGGACTCAGCCTGGTTATATGACTGCTCAGACTCAAGGAAATAGAAGAAAATGGTGAAGAGAAAAGAACTCCAGCAATGGCAGTGAAACAACCTTAAACAATTGACTTTCAAACTGATGTGACAACTGAGAGCCTCCTGTACCCGCTGAACTAAATCCTTTAAATCCTTGGTGAAAAGCAAAAGTTAGATGAGCATGCCCACTACTTGTAAAAAGTAATAGTAACCAGCTCTAGCCCTTCTTGCCTGAGAAACTGACAACATAATAACAGTGTTTGGTATTTATTTTGTCACATCTTGTTAAAAAGCCTTCAGAATTGATTATTTTTAATTCTGAAGCCAGCTAATTTTTCCCAGGAATAGTTATTTGACAGCATCAGATAATTTAGTCACCATCAATAGACAAGAGAGTACTGTACACAGCAGAGATTGGGTGGGATGGAGAGGAGGTGTGATGGGTAGTAGGAAAAAACACCAGATGAGCAGACCCAAGTTCGTGCCCTGTCTGGTTAGCCCTGCTAATTAGCCAGCAATGTGACTTTAGGAAAGTCACTTCAATCTCAGTAGACTTATCTGCAAAATAAAGAAATTTAAAGTAGAAACCTCTATGTGCTAGTCTCAGCCTGTCAGTAATCACTATCATGGCTAGGCCAGCCCTGTGCTGCTCATGATTGCAAGCTGCCCTTCGGCAAAAACCACTAAGAAACTCTGAAGAAAAAGGTTTTATTATTCAAAGGACCTTAAAATTATACAGCACACCTAGGACCACACAGTGAGGCCCTGAGTTGGGGAGTAGGGAAGGAAGGAGAAAGAGAGTGTATAACCCACCCCCCTCAGGCCTGGGGCTCTACTTTTATTGGGACTGAGAGAGGGAACCTTAGTTTCTCAGGGTCCTATTTTCTCTTCATGAATTTAAAACATAAGGATGGGAATTTAAAGCACAGAAAAAGAATAAAGGTCAAGTGATCCAAATGGTCAGTTATTGAATCAACCAAGAGCCTCAGTACTTGTGCCCTTGGTGGAGGGGGGGGAGGGGTTTGAGAGAGGTTAGGGGGAGGGGGACTCCTTATCTGGCCTTGTGGCTGGCAATGAGTTTATTTGAGAATACTGTCTTTGAAGTGGATGCCTCAGCAATCAAACCTTTTTTTTTTTTTTGCAGCAATCAAAGTTTAAGCCAGACATTTGTATTCCAATAAGAGAAAACCAGTTGTCAGCCTTATGCTACAATAACCCATTGTTTAAATTAAATAACTTCTAAGGCCAGCTCTAGAATGCTATAATTCCATTGTCTCTAGAGTCACTAGATGTTCAAGAAACTCATGGGCAACACCAGAAACCAAGAGTCAAATAATCTTACTGAACAAACCAAGAAACAAGGCCAAGCTGGTAGAAAGCAGAGGTGCGACTGCAAAGTCTGAACGCATTTTCTGGAAACCATGTGAAGGCTGGGCACAGGGTGCAGGGCGATGACTTAGCCATGGGTTTTTAGATGTTCCTTTCAACCTAGGTGAAAGGTTTAAGGTACATGTGAATGCTAAATGTTTCCATGACTTGTTGTCTGTTGTTCTTCTGTCCTGGTAGCTCCAGAAAAATTTACTCAAAAAGACCTACTCAGGACCTCCCTGGTTGTACAAGAGGTTAAGTCTCAGCACTGAAGCTATCCACAACCATTACAGGAGGAACTCGATCCAGGCCAGGGAGCTAACCCACATGGTGCAGTAGACCTCTCCTGTCTTGCCTGCTGCTCCCCTCAGCAGTGTATTTCAATAGATATACACTGCCTGTTCTGCTCCCCACTCTGTCTCTGGTGAATCCTCTCACCTCCACACCTCTGGCCTATACCCCAGTTCTTGTATGCATAAATAAATAAATCTTTGGGGAAAAAAAAAAGACCTACTCACAAAGTTTTTCGTGGTGCCTGTAGAGGTGGTGTACCACGTAACAAGCCAGAGGTAGCACTAGCATAAAAATTATATTGTTGTCTTTCTGGATATACCCAAACTTGGCTCAATTATTACTGGCTTCCTCCTGGCCATGCTGATATTGGGCATGTTTATAAGACATGATCTGTTCTTTTTTGAGGACACAGTTTAGATTCCAGGTGCCTCCTTAGTTACCTACAAATACAGGAGATGGGGCTCAGTCTAGATCTGGGCAATAAGTATCACATCCCCAGGGACTGGAGACAAGTCATATGAAACACTTAGAAAGTCTTTCTGGGGGACTCCCTGGTGGCCTAGGGGTTAAGTCTCAGAGTTATCACTACTACAGCCTAAGTTCGATCCCCAGCCAGAGAGCTAACCCACATATGGTGCAACAGACCTCTCCTGTCTCACCAGCTGCTCCCCTCAGCAGTGCATTTCAGTAGATCCACTTGTTCTGCTCCCCACTCTGTTTCTGGTGAATCTTCTCTCATACACAACCCCCGCGCCATGTCTCTGGCCTACACCCCAGTTCTTCTATACAAAAATAAATAAGTCTTTATTAAAAAAAGAAAAAAGTATTTCTGCATGCCACCATTTCCAAGAGTGCTGGTCTGTGTACCAAGCTTTATGTCCCACCACAGAAGGGTGAGTCAAGGCATTCTACTGCAATCATTTGCCGTCAGTGAAGCTCAAAGCATTGCAGCAGGGCTTTCCTGTAGAGTATTATCCCACTGCTTCAGCTTCTGGGTGTGATTGATAACATTTTCCTTTCCATTCAAGTTCTGAAACACTTGATAATCAAGACAAAGCTGACAATTGCAAGACCCTAGGTGTTCTGTTCTAAGGAAAACCAAAGAATAGAGTAGGATTTTAGGACCATGCAAGAATACAGGATTCAACTCGCCAACTAATATGAAATGAAGGACTTGCGTATCTTTGGTGAAATCTCCTCATAAGAATCCCCATCAGAAATCCAAATTCACTCATTTTTCTTTTCCTTTTTTTAATAAACTGTATTTTAGAATAGTGTTGGGCTTACATAAAAGTTTAGGTTTTACACCGACAATAAAAAAAGCCTCCATATAACTCACACTAGTTCCCCTTGCAGTAATATCTCACATATGGTAGATTGGTTTAATTAATAAAATGATATTGATTCCTCAGTGTTAACTAATGTCTATACCATATTCAGCTTGGTTTAGTTTTTTTTTCTGTTCCCGGATCCCCAGGGTAGCACACCCCATATACACCCCTTACGCTCATCTTGTCGGTGACACTTTCTCAGACTCACCTTGGTTTTGGTGACCTTGAAAGTATTGAGAAAAACTGGTCATGTATTTTGTAAGATGTTTGTGCAACTATGGGAATGAGTAAGTTTCCCCAAATTAAGAAGGCAGTTTGAGTCTGAAGAAAAAAGAATTTTCCTGCACATCCATTCGTCACAGTTAAACTTTATTAGGGACAACTTATACACAGAGGTCCTCAGCCCAGAGCCAGTGGCTTTGGGCAGGCCCCACACCACCCACTCTGCCTGGGTCATCCAGTACCTTGCTCAGTGCATGTGATGGTTCTTGTGTAAGACTAATGACGCCAATGTCTGGGGGCACATGTCACCAATGTCTTTGTTCTAACATCAATAGATTGTGTGTGGATCACAAGTACAGGTTAACATACACAAAAGAAACAATGGGGAGATTGGCTATCTGCCCAGGGCAGAGTGATTATTAGTTGTGGGTCAAAGATGGCGTCACTTTGGTTTACTTATGGTTGTCCCTCAACTGCATTTGTCTGTTGTTTTTCTCATAGTTAGACAAAGGTTGTGGCCTGGAGGAAGACCAGAGAGATTAGTTGCCATTTTTCATTAATCAAGGGCATATATTATTAATATGACTTATCACTGCTGATGCGGACCTGATAACCTAACTGTGGTAGTGTCTGTTGGGTTTCTCCACCACAGTTACTCTTCCCCTGTCCCCCCCTTCCACACTATATTCTAAGGCAGGAAGTCACTATGGGAGATGCACACTTAAGGGGTGGGGGGTAAAATTATGATCCATGTCTACCCATATAAATTATTTGGAATTTTCTTGCATAGATTGCTTAGAATTCAGAAGGAGAGAATCACATTAGATTCTCATGATCATTTATTTTTTACATTGGGTTATATCCCGATAGTAATTTGATTATCTTGTTGCTCGAATTGTTCCAGCTTTGGTCATTAGGAACCTTTTCCATTGGTTCCCATGTCCCTTTGACTTATCCTCATCACTGCCTATTGTTTAGTCTGTTTTCTTTTTAACTGCTTCATTTCTTTCTAGCTCTACAAGATGCTTCATGTTCATATTGTGTATTTCCTGCCCCAATCCTAGAATCAGCTGTTTCTCTAAGGAGTCAGAGTTCATTACCGACTGCATATTTGCATCTAAAACTAACCCACTAGAAAGTGGTAAGGGCGGTTGGGTTTAGAAAGAGTGGGACCTCACTTCTAACTCATTCTATTTTACTTAATATTCTATTTTATCTTGCTTAACCTGGCAAAAGTTAAAAACCTTTTTAGTTTCCTGTTGTTCTAATATATATTATTTCCTTTTGTTGCTGTAACAAGTTACCATGAATTTAGTGACTTAAAGCAGCAACACTTTTAATATCTTGTAGTTCTGGAGGTCTGAAATCTGAAAATGGGCCTTACAGGGCTAAAATATGTCTTGGCAGAGCTGCGTTTCTTCTAGAGGCTCTAGGGGAGAACTAGTTCCTTGCCTTTTTCACTTTTAATCTTTCTCTGCATTTCTTGGCTCATGCCCCATGCTTGGCTCATGCTTGGCTCACCCAGCAATGGCATCATTCCAACAAGAACCAGTGGAAACAGCAGAGGCTTTCAGAGAGAGCTCTCTCCCTCTCACTTCTCTCTTTCCTCGTTTTTGTTTGTTTGTTTGTTTGTTTATTGTTTATATTTTTGTTATTCATATCTTTTACAATATTGTGTATTCTCCATAGGTTACCCACCACCAATTCACCCATGAACCATCACCATAGTCCCTTGTGCTCTTTTCTACCCCTTTTTGAGCCCTTATACTCCCCCTCCCTTGCTGGATGTCTCTTTCATGTTTGGTTTACCTATATTCCGCTTATAAGTGAAACCATTTGCTATTTTTCTTCCTTTCTGGCTTATTTCGCTGAGCATTATCACTTCTAGCTCCATCCATATTGCTGAGAATTGCATATGTTTATCTTTTTTGAATTCTGAATAGTATTCCATTGTGTATATATACCACATCTTCTTGATCCAATCATCTATTTTTGGGCATCTGGGTTGTTTCCATATTTTAGCTATTATAAACAATGCTGCAGTAAACATACAGGTGCACGTCTCTTTTTGGATTAATGTTTTTGTGTCCTTTGGGTATATTCCCAGAAGTGGTATTACTGGGTTGTATGGAGTCTCCATTTTTAGCAATTTAAGGAACTCTCTCTCCTTGTTTTAAGGACTCTTATTACATGGGGCCCACCTAGATGAACCAGAATAATATTCCTATTTAAAAACTTGAATGTAATCACATCTGCAAAGTTCCTTCTGCCATGTATAGTAACACAGCCATAGGTATTGGAGATAAGATGGACATGGACACGGGGGAGTCATTATTCTATCTACCACAAAATCTTAAAACCAAAAAGTGATATTTATTGATAAATCAATTTTATCGATTTCCTTTATACCACACAGGACATTTTAAACTCAATCTTAGCATGCGAATATACTAATGACAATATTATTTAATAAAACTTTCTAAACACCTTATATAAATTTTTGATATTTTGCCTAAAAATATGTAGCACAATTTCCCTCACTTACTAGTGATAGTTTTCCCAGTAGCAATTTAAAATATACAGATTAAATAGTGTATATGGGTGATTTCCTATTCTGCTGGCAGCCTGCCACCCTAAAGGGAGCCAGAATATTCTGAGAGTACCTGTTCTCTCTGCATACGGAGTTCCAGGAGGTCAGAAGTTCTGCAAACAGAACTTCTTAGAATTGACTCCTGTTCTCTGAGGATGTAATGGCTTGTGCGCATGTTCCCTACTAACTAGAAAAACTTGTTTCAGCAGTAACTTATTAATTTGTATAAGCATAAACACAATTGCATACTATTTTCTTGTGGTTTGTTCATATCTTTAATAAAAGCTTGAGCTGGGAGAGTGAAAGGCAGAGTTGCTCTCAATGGTGCTCTCCCCAGCCTCCCCCTGCTACAAATTCATTTAGACTCTGAGTCTTCATTAATAGCTGAGAACTTCATCAGCTGTCCGCAGCACTTTTCCAACCAAATGATCTCTAAACCTGTAAGGCCAGGTCTTTATCCAGGACCACAGGGTCATCATAACTCTTAAAGTCCACGCCTTGTCCACTGTCTTTTCTATCCTGATGGTATAAGGACCACGTAAGGTGGACCCAATGAATTAGACCTACAGCTAAATAGTGGTGGATTTCTTTTCCAAATAGAAAAAATACATAGTAATAAAGCATTATAAATGTGAAAGGCTATAAAACTTAACACCATTAATTTTCCTTAACACTGCTACTTCCTACGGCTTGTCTGTCAGCTACTAGCTGACAATAAAAGAAATGAATAAGAAGCCAATTAATATTAATAGAATAAGTCAGAGATAAGAAATAACAATTCATACCTCATTCAATAACTCATGGTGAGATAGCTAGGTAGACAAAATCATGAGCTGACATGAGGGCGCTGCCTGAAGCTTGTTTCAACAGGTGGATTAAGTCACCGCCGGCAGGAGCTGCCTCACAATTTTTTTTTAACAACCCCTGATCAGTCCCACCAGACTAACAAATGGCAGCAAATCCTGATAATTCTAGTGCCATATCTTGACAAATAGCGGCTGCTTTAACTAATAGCCTACCATTTGTTGGAAGGGGGGTTGGCAGAGGACCCACATGTGCAATTGTAAAAGACACTGATCTAGAGTGACCAAAGTCTCATTCATTAGCATGTTAAAACACATACCACTGGGTAGAGATTTAAGATGCTAGTGAAACATGTAACATACAAAGAACCCATCTACATGTGCTCCAGTGTCTTCCAGCCCCAAACACTATAATGCTGTTCTCCTCTACATCCTCCACTAAACAAACCTCTTAAGAACCCATCCTCAGCTCCCCTGGGAGGCAGCCTAGAAACTTTGTCTTTCAGGGCTGCCTCCCTTGTGCTTGAACATAAGCCTAATAAACCTTGTCTGGAGGTAGTCTGTCTTGCCTCCTTCTCAAGTTCTTTTACAGAACCTCTATGAAGACCCCAGGTATATAACAGTGGTGTTATTACATCATATGTATCCAATAGAACAATATTTTGCAGCCAAAATGCTTTATCACATAAAGAGCCCTAGAACTCTAGATGTAAAGTATAAATATCTTTCTCTAAATAGGTAGATTCAACTACTTTTTTTTTATTATTTGGAGTGTCTTTTCAAAAGGAATCAACTATGTCCTGTAAAAAAAAAAAAACACCTAATTCTGAAGGAGTAGTAATATGGGATTTGGAGCTAAGTTAATCGGAATATGAACATCTTAAAAAGAGCATGATTTTGAATGCGCCATTTCACTCAATAATTTAACTCATTAGAAATTACATCTGGTTGTTTGAAGAAGATCATAATTAAATCAATTGAAATACAAAAGAGGCTTATTGCTTCCTCCAAATAAAGAAGTGCAGAATCAGCAGTTCAGTTAATGTAGTGCTCCTTGATCACTGGGTTTCCAGGTTCTTCCTTCCTCCAGTGCCCAGCATCTTTGACATGAGACTTCCATGTTCCAGATCACTCATGGTCTGATATTGTTACAGCAGATTTCCATTAGGGAACCAGGCAGCACTCAGAGAGGAGGAGGGAAGGTCCTATTTATGCCGGCGAGAGCAGAGAAGATCGTTCTCCAAAGTCTGAGCTGTGAACAACTAGGTAACACAGTATTTATTGCCTAAAGCAAGGGGTACAGTCAACTGGGATGCATGAATTGGGTATGGCCCTGATAGTATTGATCAGTTGTTCCCTGAAATCTTCAGTCTACAGGCTATATCCCAACTTCAGTGAATGAATAGGTCAGCCTGCCGTTTTCCATTTCAATAGGGCTGAGCAGGAAGCATGCACCTATAGGTCTCAGTAGGGAGCTGAAATCTAGAGAACCAGGAGAGAACCAGTAATTAGAAGGACCAACTGGAGCCTGAACCTACAGGCAGGGAGTCAGCGCCTCTAAAGACTTTCAGGAAGCCCACAGTAACAGGAACCATCAAGGAGCTGATACTGACATGTTATCTACAGTTCGTATCAAATTCCCCATCATGGAGCTGGCAACACTGACCCAGGAAAATGACTGCACCTGAAGGCTCAGCATGAGGCCAAAACCAGCCAAATCAACAGGGAGCTTGTAGATTTAGGGCACTGAGGAAATGGGACTTACAGTGCCTATCAGGAAGCAGAAGCCAATAGAAGGAGCAGGGAACTTCCAAGTTAGGGCGCAGGAGGAAGCCTGCACAGAGAGAACATACAGAACCCAACAGGGAGCCCATAAACCCTGGGGCTCAGCAGGGGGCCGGGACCTATAGCTCACAGAAGGGGCCAGGACCTATAGCTCACAGCAGGAGCCTATAGCTCAAAGCAGGGAGTTGAATATAGTGCAGAGCAGGAGCTCCCATAGTGGGTGGCAACGATGGACCCTATAGGCAATAACACCCAGCAGGGTCTGGCAACTACAGCACACACCAGGAGGCCCAAGCCTACAGCTCAAGTAGGAGTCCAGTGCCTACAGTTCAAAGCAGGAGTCTGGAGGCTACAGCTCACAGCAGGGGCCATTCAGTATAGCTCACAGAAGGGAGCCTGCGCCTATAGCTCACAGCAGTGGTCAGGAGCCTTGAGCTCAAGGCAGGGGCCAGGCCCCAAGAGCTCATAGCACTGATCTGGCGCCTATTGGTCACAGCAGGAGGCTGGCACCTATACTGCACAGCAGCGGGCTCCTGTCTAACCAATTTGCATGGAGCCAGTAAAAAGAGAGTCAAGATAGATTCGGGTCCTACTAAAACGAGGAAGAATTCCACACCTACATGGCATAGCAGCAGCCGGCAGTTAAAGGACCTAGCTGAAGTCCTCGCAGTTAGTGATCATTAGCGAGTTGAAAAATGGGGCCAGGGAAAAATGGCCAACCTTAGTGCTCAGCAAAAGGCCAAAACCTCCAGAACCAACACGGAGCCTAAAGTATTGGAATGCCATGGAGCTGGACCAACAGTTCCTCTCCCTTCCTCCCTCACATGGGCTGGGACATGCATGTATAGTGGTGAGCCCTAAGGTCATTTCACTACACAGATGAGGATGACAACCTAGGCGATGGTGGAGTAATAAGATGGAAGGTGCTGGGCCCAAAATAGCTGTGCGATGCAGCCATCTGTACACCAGACTTTACATGTGCCTCTGCCATGTGTTGTGAGAGAGAACTAAACCTCCACCTTGTTCAAGCCACTGTATTACAGCAACTTAGCATGTATTCTAACTAAAAAAGCCACCTTTCTGTGCCTCAATTTATATCTCTGTAAAATGGCAATGGGATTAGGTATTCCATTGGGTTATTGCAAGGATTTGAAATAATTATAAGTAAGGCACCTGGGCTTTAGTTACTATAGGTAATAGTTATTAGCATAGGCTTCATGAGAGGATTCTAAGAAGCTGATTAAAGCATCCGCAGGAAACAGGCAGTGTGCTCCCCGCCGGTATGATAGAGGATTATTATGTATGATTGGAGCCCTGATTTTGGGCATAAGAACAATAAATGTCTTGGATTTAAAGGTAAGTAAGCAAGTTAAAATGTTTAGAAAATACCCCCTGATGCATTTTCCCTTCTTAATGCTTTGGATGACTTCCCAACCTGAGGCTGGCAGGAAGGAAGGACAGAATTCGGAACAACGGCTCTCTATAGCAGACATCAGAGTGAAACTCCAAAGATAAGGTGGAAACTGCCTTCCCTCAGTGGACTTCAAAAGAGGAATCAGGCAAGGTCACAGGAGAGTGTGGGTTTCCAGTGGGAGGGGAGTATATATTCTGAATTGACTAAATTCAACTTAAACTCATAGAGACATAAGCACAATTAAAAATCCCCCACACACACACTAGCAGGAATAGAGGCTGGAGTATAAGATAGGATATGTTGTAGAAAGTAACAAACATTACATTCTTTTACACATCTGAATCATAGCATGCAAATTTGTAACTTGTTACATGACACAAAGTTAGTACGAAAAATGCATAAATATAGGTCCATTTCATTTATAAACATAGGTTCTAAAATCTTAATAAAACATTGGCAAGTTTAATCCTTTAAGATACTAAAAGAATAGCATGTCAAATTCAAGTAGTTTTTAGTCCACAAATACATGTGTGATAGAATTTTAAATGGGAAGTCTCACCCAGGAACAAAGGTGTCAGTAGAACATCTTGCTGGAGTTTCAAAGTAGAAAATCAGAAACTTGTTGCATAATTCTCAACCCCTTCACCCTCAGGAGCATAAAGGTTATTGGCGTAGTCCTTTTTGAAGAGAACTTTTCTGGAGGGAGCTCTGTTGTGAGTATCTCTCCTATCCCCTCTCAGTGACCAAGGCTAGGGAATGCTTTCCCATTCTCAAGTTAAGAGGAAGCCATTCAATGGGATAAATGGAGTCCTTGATATGTGTGCAGAGTTCCTGGACCCATCTTAATGGGAATGTGTGGAGGCTCCCCTATATCAACAAGTAATTTTTGGGCACCAAAGGGTGTCTGAAAATACAGCTCAATTTTGAGAGTTCCACTCTGGAGACAGCATCATGTTCCATAGTTTGAGGGCTCAGTGTCCTGAGACCACCCTCCACTTGAGACCCTAGGCACAACTCTAGGCTGTTACTTGTGCTTCTGATACACTGCCTATAAATCACTGGTCCCTCTGACTCCTTCCTCAGGCTCTATTAATTTGCTAGAATGGCCAACAGAACTCAGGAAAAACATTGACTCACTAGCTCATTGATATGTTGCAAGAGATATAACTCAGAAAAAGCCAGATGAAAGAGATAGGGCAAAGTGTAAGGAAAAGGTACAGAGCCTCCATGTCTCTCCAGGTATGCCATCCTCCTAAATCTCCACAGGTTCACCAACCTAGATCTCCAAATCCTTCCCTTTGGGATTTTTATGGAGGGATTCATTACACAGGAATAATCAATTAGAGTTAACCTCTAACCCCTCTCTCCTTCCCAAAGGTCTGGGGGTGGGGCAAGAAGTTTTACCCTCAATTCAGGTTGGTTTTCCTGGCAACCAGCCCCCTTCCCATTTCAAAGATGCTTCTCAAAAAAGTCACATCATTCACATAACAAGAGAGTCCCTTATCACTTTCAACACTTAGGAAATTCTAAGGCTTTGGGGAGCTGTAGGCCAGGAACTGTGGATGAGAATATATGGGATATATCTATTTTGGTCATTGAACTGAACAAAATATATATCTTTTATAAACCACAATATCCCAAAATGTACCTAGTGTGTGAGCAGTGAGTGACTTATGCCTGAAACACAGCTAGGGTGGAGTAGACTGGCTAGCTGCTACAATCACAAGGGTGAAGGTGAAATGATGCACTCCAAGACTTTGTCAGGTTGGAGGATTTCTTTAGAAGGAAAAATGGCTTAAAACCTTTTAAATCTTGCCCAAGAGAACTGCTTAGAAGAGCCCCAGAACTCCCACAGAAAGACCCATTGTAGAATGGACCACCAAAACACAAAGGCTGAGGGGGGAGGAGCCAGTGGAAGAGAAATGGTATCACCTGCATTAGGCAGGTACAATGCAATGTTGCTACTGGGGGCCTCTGCAAACCCACAAACATACACCAAGAAGAGAAAGTTAGCTTTGAATATTTTTTTTTTTTAGCTTTGAATATTTACCAAACCTAGAGGGCTTGAAACTATTTAGCCAGAGTGTTTCTCTCCCCATGCTGAGAACAATCTCTTACTTACTTCCTTCCAAACTTGACAGTCACTAGAGCAAAACTATGCTCTGC
Source organism: Scalopus aquaticus (assembly GCA_004024925.1). Taxonomy (NCBI): domain Eukaryota; kingdom Metazoa; phylum Chordata; class Mammalia; order Eulipotyphla; family Talpidae; genus Scalopus; species Scalopus aquaticus. The sequence continues at coordinate 14,290 of PVIJ01001004.1, read as the reverse complement.
CTTCCCTCAGTTTCTACCCAAAGCGTTCATCCAGCAGGTCAAATTGGGGACAACCCAAATGTCTACCACTGATGCAAGGATAAATTGAAATATATCATTAAGTGAAATATTATTTGGTAATAAAAAGAAATGAAATATTGATACTTGCTGTATCAGGGATGATCCTTGAAACACTATGCTAAGTGAAAGAAGCTGGTCACAAAGGACCACCTGTTTCTTGATTCTGTTACCGACAGCGCCCTCAGCAGTGGGATCTGGCAAGGAGCAGTGTATTTCTTTCATCCTGCTGCTACACACAAGTTTATTGTTCACTTTTCATGTAGCAAGTGTATTTCCTGCACCCACCTCTTCCCACAAGTCTGTAGTGGTAGTCGACCTATAATGTACCAAGTGTGTTTCCTGCAGCCGGCCTCTCCCCACATGTCAATGGTGCCAATCAGACTTATGGGAAGGGCACCCTGAAAGATAATATAAACCAGGGTCAGAGGGAGGCAGAGAGAAAAGCAAAAAGCAGGAGAGAAGAGACGAGCCCAGAGAGAGAGAGAAGGGGGAAACAGGGAGAAGAGAGAAGAGGGAGAGGAAACCCCCAGAGAGAGAGAGAGAGAGACCAGCCCCAGAGAGAGAAGGAAGCCCCCAAAAGACGATGACAACGATGACAGCGCTGGTTTCCTGAAGGAGAAAGAAGACAGTTCCAGACTCCAAAGAAAGAAGGGGAAGACTCCGTTCCTGGCTTTTGGGGAGGAAAAGCAGCATCCAGCAGCCGCCCTCCAAGGAGGGAAAAGAAGTCAACGGACTCTGTCAGGGACTGGGCCTCGGTCCTGTCTCTGACACTGCCTGAAAGGAGCACCAAAGGCCCTGGGCCTGATGTCTCACAGATAGGCGGCCCTTTGTGGATACACTAAGTTTTCTGTTTCCCCTATTTGTAAAATAAACCACATGTTTGTTGTTCTTGTTCCTGTAGCCTGAGGTCCATGCAATTGTGTGCAAGGGTGAGACCCCACAGACAGTATTGTTTTTAGCCTTTTGGTGTTTTGGGGCTTTTTGGTGGCTCCTGCCTCAGAGCCTGGGTAGTTGTGCCCTGTCTGCCCCTCTTTCAATTCCATTGTCTGCAATGTCCAGAATAGGTTATATTCATATTCACAGAAAATAAATTAATAGTTGTTTAGGATTGGGGGAAGAGCTGAGGTAAAAAAGGTTTAAGGTTTCTATTCCAGGTGATGAAAATATTCCAGAATTTGTTATGGTGGTGATTGCATGGCTCTGTGAACGTACTAAAAAATGTTACATTTGAAAGGGAATCATACATTTTAAAGAGGGTGTGTATATGGCATATGAATTCTCCTTCAGTAACGCTGGTACCCAAAAAATGATGTTGGAGATAACTGGATTTCCTTTTGGGGGAAACCGACAAGTTGAATTTTTACCAATACCATTAAAATATACATACCTGAATATAAAATACACACCTAAATATAAAAAAGGCCTATGACAGCATTAGAAAAACTACAGAAAAAAATATGCATAGTTTCCTGGCATGAAGATTCATATAGAAAAAAACTTGTGATTAATTTGACTATAATACAAACTTCTGTAAAAATAAAAGATGCCATAAAGAAAGATAGAGGCAGTAAGGATCTGAGGGAAATACTTGTAGTATGTGCATCAGAGAATAATGATTCTCAATATGTAAAGATTATATAATCAATTATAGTTAAAGTAATTAATTTAAAAGAAAATAGAATACTGATAGAGAATTTACAAATGGGGAGACACAAATGGCCAATCATACATCTTAATTTCTGTTCCAGTCACCCATTTATCTACTCCTAAGGCAATATCAAGTTGTCTTAACTCCAGTAACTTTAAATAAGTTAATAATTTATTTTATGTTTCTATTTTGTGGGCCTGTCTTTCTATTTTGTTTTATAGCTTCAAAATTGTCTTGTCTTTTCCCTCTTTTGTATGAATTTTAAGATCATTTATTTAGTGCCACAAAAAGTCATGTTTGGATTTTATTTATTTTTATTGAATTAATGAATTAATTTGGTAAGAATTTACATCTTTATGACATTAACTTTTCCAGTTCATGAACGTGGTAGGTCTCTCCATTGATTCAGATCTCTCTGTGTGTATTCTTCAAGTTTTCAATTTTCTTCACAATGATTTTACACGTTTTTTGTCAGATTGACTCTTAGGAATTCTGTTATTTTTGTCATTTTATGAATGGGATCCTTGTTTTTACTACAAGTACCAATTATTTCTAATGTTGAAAGAATATCAATTTCCTCATATTGACCTTGAAGATGAAAAATTTGCTAAATTCCTTATTTTGCAGATTTTATTATGTGGATTATCTTAAGACTTGTATGTGGAATATAATCAAACATAGTATCTGTAAATAAGGACAGTAGTCTTCTATTCCAGTGTTAAAAGATTTTTAAAAATCACAAATGTTAAATTTTGTTGCTTTCTTTGTTGTGTGTATTGGAGTAATCAGTTTTTCTCCTTTAATCTGTTCAAGTGGCATTCTCCATCAATAGATTTTAGAATGCAGCATTTCCTGAGTTTCCATGATAATCAACTTAGTCTTTGTAGAAACAATTCTCATTCTTTTGAAATTCCTACTATACTACTTTACATAATTTAAAATTAAATTACATAATTATAATATCAAGTACACTTGACATCAATGGGTTATAAATAAAATACAACTGACCCTGGATCAGCATAAGACTCAAGTATACAGCAGTGTCCTGTTACCTACAAGGATTACACTGGTTCTTCTTTTAACACAGAGTGGAGATCACTAGTTAAGTGGAAGTTAATTAAGAAAGTGTTCACTGTTTAAGGAAATCAGTGGCTATAGTAACAAAGCACATACTTGATAAACCAACATGAGTTTTCTCCATTCAATTAAATTCAAGAAATAGTTACTGAGGAATTACTTACATTAAGTATATGTATAGGCATATTAGTATGCCTGTTATGTAGGCACATGGTTAAGCACAAAGGTGAAAGAAATAGCTCCTGTCACCAAAATGTTTTTCAACCTACTAGACAGGTCAAGACCAAGTGCTTACATACATAATCATAACACAAAAAGAGTAAGACAGATGTCCAGGAAAGTGTACAAAAGTTGTCAAAGATCATGGAGGGAAAGTGTAACAGAGGAAAAAGAGTGATCAGGAAGGAAAGCTTAAAGGAGATAGATTTTGCAAAGCACTAAGAAAGATGTTAGACCATGGATGCCTGTACCCGTCAACCCCTTTAACTGTTTTGTACCTATCAGCAGTCACTTTGAAAGCCACAGAGCTAACCCATGATCTGCGCTGGTCACCATTTCCTGTTTAACTGGCCTTGCACGAATATTCTCCCTGTCTCCCCTTTCAGATGAGGTGTCATCCAAATCCCTGGAACCTCTTATTTTAGAAAAGATGTCAGAATTTGGGCTCTCAGAAGCTGATACTTGAAAGCATGAGTGATTTTAGGGACAAAGTTAGAGCAGAAATATAGTACAAGCCATAAATGTGAATCACATATGAAATTTAAATTCTCCAGTAACTATTAACATAAAAAAGAAACAGGTAAAATTAAATTTCAATTATACATTTTATTGTGCTCAACATATCCAATCTATTAACATTTCACCATGTAATCACTATGAAATTATTCATGGAATAGTGTACATTTTTTGTATGATGTCTCTAAAATTGTGCATTTTATACTTGGACACATCTCAATTCAGCACATGTGTAATTGATTTCAAGGACTCTGTAACCATGATGTGACCAGAGGCTACCATATTGGACAGTGCAATTTAAGAAAGGGCAGACACAAAGGGTGGGGCCTTGAGAGTCATCGGTATTGAAGAGACAGGAGGAAGAAAAGGAGCCAGGGTAGCAGTAAACAGGTAGGAGAATCAGGATTGTGCAATGTTTCAAAATCCAAAAGAATTTTACTTAGGGACATATGTGGGTGGGAGGGAGGGAGCTGTCTTTACTCAGTGCTTTGAGTCTTACATTTTAGAAGTTTCCCCCTGTCTGTAGTGAAGTGAATGTGACAAAGTCATTTACTTTTGCTTACTTTAATAGTAACATATATGTAGTAAATAACATATACATACACAATAGACACGTACATATATAATACACAGGGATTCAGACGTAGGTGGCTGGGGATAGCAAGGTGATTAGGGGAAGAAGAAAGGAGCACTGAGGTGGTATGAGGTTGTTGGAGGAGGATGTGAAGATTTGGAACAGGTGTCTGGTGGGAGTTAGATGGAGATCATGTTACCATGACAACTGATTATTTCATTGGTCCAATGATCAGTTACCATGGTGACAAAATCTTTGTGTCAGTGTAACATGGATCCCAAGGGAGAGAATGCTTGTGCAAAGGACCCTTTGCTCATTGGTAAAGCTTTTATATTTGCAATAGTTTCTGCAATACTACTTAATGAAACCTTCTCCAGGAACTTCAGTCACCATTGATGTACCCCCCAACTTCTTTGTGTTCATTTGTAGCAATCACTGCTTGCAAAATGCACACATTTTCATAGTTTATGTTCTATATAGTGTGTTCTTACCTGATTTTCTTTAAGCATTTTAGTAATTTATCGCTTTCTCATAGATAGAATCCTGTTGAAGGTAGGAATCATCCTTATTATTCAGTTGTGTTTTCAAAGGACTAGGAGTTAGAGGGAAAAAGCAGATCATTGGAGGCCAGACAAATCTCCATTTGTATGCTACCTCTGCTTCCACCATTTGTCAATTGTGTGGCTTTTTATTTCTTTGAGCTTCTGTTTGCTTCTATAAAACAGAGATAATGAAACTTGCATTGTGGGGTTTTTGTAGTGATTACAAGTAAACTGAATAAAGAAGCTAGCCTACAGTTGGGACTCAATAAATGGTCCCAGTTATTATAACATGGTGCCCAGTCCAGTCCAGGATGACATGCATAGCATTTAATAATACTTGATGAATAACACTGGTCAACAGTGAGATCTTTACTGACTTAAAAAGGCCCTAATCTATAATATCTTGGTGCGCTGAACATGAATATAACCCCGAAAATTTTTTTATTAGCTCTTGTTTTGAAGATATTTCATATAATTCATTTTATATGTTTTACCGTGTATATTTATCCAGTAGGACTGCAACAACAGCTTAAATCAGCATAGAATGATGTAATATTGCATCACATTGCATAATACCATCATACACACATCATCCAGAGTTGATTGCATCATTTTCTGATGCAACATAATACTATTGCCAGGCGGCTGCTGAAGTAAGCTGACGTCAGCAGTGCGCTATATAAAGCCCTGTCGGAAAGTTTGAGCATTGAAAATAGTTCAGACTTTGTGTGAGACAGTTGAAGCTACTGTTCCATAGAACTGTTATTATTTTATCCATTTAGGCACAATACAGTAATGCCTTGAAAGTGCGTTAATAGCGTAGACAATTTCTCCTCTATTTGTGGGGAAGTGACATTTGCCAACCAGAAGAAAAGTATCACTTCTCAAGTGAAGAAGACTTATCATCTTTACTTTGGATGCAAGGTTGGTGACCAAGACAAGCCTTGGGCCCCGCGTATATGCTGTGCTACATGTACAACACAGCTTTCACAGTGGTTAAATGGCAAAAGACCATCAATGCCGTTTGCAGTCCCCGTGGTATGGAGAGAGCCAAGCAACCACATAAAAGACTGTTACTTCTGCTTGGTTCCTCCTCTTTCCGGTGGAATAATGAAGCAAAAGAAGTCGAGAATAGTTTACCCAAACAGTCCGTCTGCATTGAGATCAGTTCCACATGGTGAGGGACTTCCTATTCCAGAACCTCCAGCAGAATATTCTCTTGATTCATCTGATGAGGACAAGGGTGAGCAGACCTGTTCTCCTCCTGTTTCATCAGCATGCAGTGATCCAGATTTTCACTGTGGTGCATCATCAACCCCACACAGACTAACAAAGGAAGAACTAAATGACCCGGTTTGTGATTTGGACTTATCCAAGAACAAGGCAGAATTGCTAAGATCAAGACTCCAACAATGGAATCTTCTAGAAGATGTCACAATTACTTTCTATTGAAAGCACCACCAGCAGTTGGAGCCTTTCTTCAGAAAGGAAAGTACTCTGGTATTCTGTTCCGATATTGAGGGCCTCATGAATGCCTTAGAAATCACTCATGACCCACAAGAAAGGAGACTATTTCTAGACTCTTTGAAACTGAGTCTTAAGGCTGTGCTTTTGCACAATGGCAACCATCTTCCATCTATTCTATTCTTGAACAGCTGTGCAAGAGACAAGCGAAGAAATCTAAGAAGTAGTCTATGATTTGATTTTTTACAGATATTAACCATAAGCTTATTACTATTGGCATGCATTTGGCGATGAAAACATCAATTTATTGCAGATTACAAAAAACACTAGAGCCAAAATTGGAATTTGACTGTCATATTCGTGTTGAGCACATACAAATAGATAGGAAATGACTAATTTTATTTCAGTAACATGACTTTTGTAAAAATTTGTTGACCAGTGTAATAGGATAATGATGACAGCTGATAGGCTAACACAGGATTAGATTTAATCTTGGGGTCCTTAAAGACTAGTTGTTCTACGGTAGCTCAACTATACATACATCAGCTGCAATTACTAACTTGCAATTCAAGTTCTGCTGATTTTAACTTTTGGGGAGGAAAAAATTTAAGGTATTTAATAAAACAAAACAAGAGGAGAGAGAATCACATATTTTGTCCTGATGAAAGAACACATTTCAGTGATGTAGATGTACCAAAAAATAAAATTACATATAAATCTGATTCAGTGTCTAACTCTTGATTCCAGGAAACACAGAGAGCAGAGCACATGCTAAGAAACACTGCAGGGAAGCAACTAACAAGATCCACATTGTGGAAAGTACTATAAAAAAATTGGTGTAGTTTCTTTAACTTATACATTGCAAGAAAAATGAATGAAAGAACTTATAAATTTTTTTTTATAAATAAATCTGTGCCATGTGGGAAGCTCCCTGGCCAGGTATCGAACTCACAGCGGGAGGATTCACCAGATATCAAACTCACAGCCGGGAAGAACTTATAAATTCAAAAAATATTTAAGGGACATATGATCCAATTTCTATTTGTGGAAGTTATTTGAGCCTTCATACAAACAAGTTTTTGAAATGCATATGGTGATTGAAAATTTAAACACTCACTGGCTAGGTCAACAGTATTTCTTAATCCGAGGACTTCAGAAATTCTTTTTTTTTTAAGATGAGATAATAGTATGTCTTGTACAAATAAAATTCTTATCTTTTGTAGATATAGTTTTAAAATACCTGTGTGATGATGGAGTATGATGTCTGGACTTTGCTTCATACTGACATAAAAGGGGAAGGTGAGGATGAGCTGGAGTTCTGCATGAAACAAGATTGGCTATTATTTGGTAAGTGTTAAAGCTCAATGATGGACATCTGGGGATGCAGTGTATTATGTGTCTATTTACATTTCTGTTTTAAGTTTTTCATAGAAAATAAAACATTGACAGAATTAAGGAATCATAGTTATAACATCAAGTATATTTATCCACAATATGCACAAATAAAGATGCTCAGATGCAAGGAAATAGAAAATATTTCTTAGTACATTGTTCAACAAATGCATTATGATAATTTAATGAAAAACCGAACCTGTATTTTCCCTAGCTAGTCCTCCGCAGTGAGGTTTCTTCCATTGTACATAAAAAATGAAAAATTTTAATTTCAAGCTACACTTAGTATAATTCATACTATAAAGGAAAGATTCCTTGGGGGAAAAAACTCTGAGAGGGAGTCATGGGCAAGATAGTTTTGGAGAGGTAGAGAGCTGGGCTTCAGTGATGAATGCTGGTGGGAATGGGCAGAGGAAGGAGCTGGACTATGATATAGTTACCAAACACATCTCACTGGATCCAGCCCTCCAAAACCCTGGGGAGCTTCAGAGGTGGAAGAGTCCTTCAGTCAGGCCCCACCTGGAGCAAGGGAGCCAGGCCTTTCTATTGGGAATCACCCTCCTGACTACCTTGTCCCAGTCAACTCATCCACCAAGGCTGGGGTCGAATGTTTCTTGTCTGTGGAATCTTCTTTAGCATCCATCCCCACTCACATCAAATTCCCACCTCTGCTATCCTGCCTATATGAACCATACTGGGGAATGGGAAGAACGTCTTATCTGTTCAACTTGCTGTGTTAAGCGCAGTGCATTGTTTCAGTTGACTCACAGTATAACTATGCAGTAAACAATATTGGTGTCCACATTTTTTAGATGAGGAAATTGAGACTCAGAGATTAAGCATTTTGCCAGACTAAAGTCATGAGCTAGTGAGAGGCAGGGCTGGGATTTAACCCTAGGCAAAGGAATTTATCACTATCCTCACTTATCACTATCACAGACTCACTTAATCACTATTATGCTGTACTGCCCTCTAGCTACTACTTTTATCTTTGTACTCCAAGCCCTGAGCACAGTACCCTGTCTAGAGTTCACTTTTAGTAAATGTTTACCGAATGAATGGATAACCATGTCATCAGCATATCTAAAATATTTCATTATAGAAACAGCTCAAATCCAGGTGCAATTTATAATCCCAAAGATTTCTGTCACAAATATTTCTGGCTACACTAAGATGACAAAAATGAGATTGAGTAGGAGCAGTGGGCAGAGTAGGCCAATACATTTGCTGCTAAATGATTAAAAAGGAAAAACTGTGCTTAGGTGTTTAAATATAAGCTGTGTGTGTGTGTGTGTGTGTGTGTGTGTGTGTGTGTGTGTGTGTGTGCATGTATGCACAAGCCCTTTGGCATTTCTGGCTTTGAGAATTATTGCAAAAATAAACAGTCCATGTTAATTCTACTAATAGGCTGGATGGTGGGAGGAAGTCAGTCATAGGTGGATCATGAATTCAGATCACATGAAATAGAAATGAGTCAGGATGTCTTCAAACAGTTGCTGGAAAGTGGCGATGAACACCTGCAGGGAAAGGCATAAGATACAGGAATTACAACTGAGTTTCCATTGCATAGAAAAACAACTTCATTTCCACTAAAATGTCAGAACCTGAGAAAACATTTAGACAATCAGTAAACAAAGACAATGGAAGGATTTTGATGTCATAACTGAGGCTCAAGTGTTTATATAGTTGTTCACTAGCAATTCACCTGTTTTCTTTGCCTGTAAAATGTGGACAGTAATCTCCAACTTTTACAGTCATTATAGGGATTTCGTAAGATAAAATATTACTTTCTTTTCTCACCCTCTGTTCCTGACAAATGCCATTATTTCCTCTTCTGAACTTCCATGGACATCAAAGTTTTGTCAGTCTTGTTTCATAGATCTCCCACACTTCCCTCCAGCATTGCAAAGCACATGCCAGACATCATGTCAGTTCATCTTGCATACTTCAGTAGCAAGGATTTCTGTTCTTTCTTACAAAACAAAACAAAACAAAAAACAAAACAAAACACCCCCAAAAACCTCCAGTGTAATCTTCTAGCAAAAAAAAAAAAAAAAAAAAAGAAAAGATAGTTTTCATGGACCACGTCATGTCCCAGATACAAAGAAGGCTAAGATATAGTCCCCATTCTTGAGGAAAAGGTCATCCTCATTTTTTCTAAACCCAGCATTCTACTGGCACCCAGTAAGGACTCAAATTTTGGGGAGGTTATTCAGTTTGGTTAACTTATTAGGTTTAACCCTAACAGGCTCACTGGATAACTCTTCATTTACTGCTTTGTGTTAGCACTGCAAATATTAGAATTATACCACACACTGTCATGCTTCAGAATTAGTTGTGTATCATCTTTGCAGTGTCCTAACTTTAAAAAAAATTTTTAAAGATTTATTTAATTTATTTATGCAGATGAGCACTGGGGTATAGACCAGAGGTGTGGGGGATGAGAGGATTCACCAGAAACAGAGTGGGGAACAGGCAGATCTACTGAAATACACTGCTGAGGGGAGCAGTGGGCAAAACAGGAGAGGTCTGCTGCACCATGTGGGTCAGCTCTCTGAGTGGGGATCAAACTCATGCTGTGCAGTGGCTGGCAATTATTTGATAGCAATGAGATTTTAACCCCTGAGCCACCAGGTTGGCCCTGCCCTAACTTTTTAAGTGAAAAAAATCGTAGTAACAGATTGAATCTCTTTCTGGTTTTGAAGGGACTGAGCCACAAGTCTGGACAGTTCTAATTCATTTTCAGGACTCTCTTCAAAGTTTGCTCCAAGGATGTTCCAAGGAAGATTTTTTAAATTACTGCCCTGGACTCTTTGGAGATGCCTAGCAAGTGTTCAGTCTTAGGATCCCACCATTTTATTTCAGTTTAACTTTTATCTCCATATTATCGTCATGTGGTTCCATTAAAAAACTTAATCCACAGGGCAATTCATGCTAGATTTCTTATTGCCAAGTCCACTGGGTTCTTCTTCAAGGTATTCTACACTTTGCAATTTCCTCAGTGAGGTTTATGTGTCTTTATTAAATGTCTACTATGATCTAGTCCCTACAGATCCTGGTATTTCAGACATTTTTTAATTTATATTGCATTAAACTAAATGAGTGCATATATATTGTAAAGTATTGTATAATTATTAGGTAACAGTATTACTATCGTCTTCACCTCCAAGATCATTTAACCCAAATTGGTAATATACCACATCATAGCAAAAGCCTTTGTGGGGAGTTAGAAGACTTGAGTTATTTTTCCAGATCATTCCATAGCACTAGTTTAACAGAAAGTTATAAAAATTTATTGAGTATGAGACATGTAGAAGGGTGCTAGGTTTAGAAATGAATGAGGATGACCACTGACTCAAGATCAGGAAATGTATCTTAACCTTTGTAACCTCCTCTGGAATATGACCCGGTCTGTGGAAATTCTACAGGCCTGAGCCCATAATCAGGACTGACTTTCAAATCTTGTATGTAAAAACCTTTCACTATGTTACACCAACTACCTCATTTTCTTTATTTTCTCACGTTTCCCAAGCAATTTTCTTTATCACCGGGGGATGACACTGGAAATTTTGGATCATCAAAGGAAAATATTCAGAAATGGTTTGAACGAGTCAAAATGGGCTCTGTTAGTTTATGGTAGCAACGCTTAAATCTTAATGGCCCAATCAGCACAAATTGTTTTCTCACTTATGCTGTGTGTCCTTTCTGGGTCAACTGTGGCTTTGCTGCGTGTTATCTTCACACTGGGACTAATGCAGATAGATTAGCTTCTATCCTGAATGTGGCTGGTCAAGAAAGGACAGCAAGAAAGGGAAACAGTGAGGCACATTGACTGTTAAAGCTCCCACTTGGAGGTGGCGCAGACTGCCACTCAGATTTCATTGGCTAATGAAAGCCACATAACCAAATCTGCTGTTGAAGCAATAGGGAAGGAGAAGCACAGAAATGTTTGGAATCAATAATATGGTCTACCTTAGGGTCTCTTCACCCCTTTTTTGGTTGCAAAACAAACATTTTGTGTCCCCTCATATAGCAAAGGCAATTTGGACTCCATTTGAAAAGAAGGGAGAGAATTCTTTGGGACTTTGCATATGTAAGTCCTAACTTCAGCTATGTCTCTAAGAAGGTTTGAAAGATCTGTTGAAGTGGTAAATACACTGTGTCTCAGTGGCTAGCACCCAGTAGGATACAGTTTTGTGATCAATGTAAGCTGATGGTTTAGAGGACTTTTGAAGGGGGGCTAGACTGACAACCTTGGCATTTTGCTCTAAGGAGGAAATGAAAACATGCAAGGGGCCAATCATGTTCCTAACCACACAGGGAGCACTCAATAAATATTCGTCATTCCCCACCATTTCCCCCACAGAATTGGAGTTTCTTAATGGTTCTTCTTTAACTCACGTCAATAACTTCACAACTTGAAATCAAACAATTGTTTCTTAACTACCCTGTTTGTATCCAGAGTTTCATCTCCTTTGGATTGCAAACCTTGGCTGCTTTTTCCTGCTCACCAGGTTCCTTTCATTCCAAAAGATACTGCTAACTAACTGGAAGAGAGGAGATCTGCTGTGATGTCACTGTGTTTGAACATCCTCTGACTCACTCTTCCTAGCACCACCCAAGTTTCATCTACACTCTTGCTTGCACATAATGTAAATACTTTATTCAATTTACGCATTTGTTAATGTTTGTTCAGCTGTCTCGGTGCCCTTGTGTCTTCCATTATGCATTTAATTAGCTTGGTTGATTTTGAGAGTGGAGGTAAGCCAAGGTTTGAGCCAGGTGGTTACAAAGAAAATGAATGGGAGTAGGTGTAGGGGGGAGGTAGGTGGTATGAGTGCACTAATGCAAATTCACTGCCCGAAGTAGAAAAAAAAAATTAGGCTACTGCTGTCTACTGGGAAGATGTATTCTAAGCCACTTTTTTCTACTGAGAATGACTAAGCAGTAGTATTTTGAGAAGGATCATATTTTGCCCTACTGATATAATCTGAAGTTAACACCAAGATCCCAGAAGACAGGAACTCAACTGGTGGATGGTTTACATGGAGTCATATGATCTAGCCTCATGATTATATATTCCCATCGACCACTAGTGTTTAATGAACACATACAAGATTGTTGATTTCTGGCCTTGCTGCTTTTCTCCTATCCACCCAAGTATCTTCCTCTAGTCCCAAAATTATTTTCTATTCCCAGCCTTGCTTCTGTCTCTACATGCCAAACCCCTATTTATTTATTCAGCTTTAGCTTTAACCCTACCTGTAAGAGTGAAGCTTTCTTTGGTATCCCCATCCCCGTCCAAATGGACAGCTTTAAACCTTGCTTCTTTTCAGTTTCCATGGCACAAGTACAAATCGCTACCAGATTGTTGGGATAATTTACATAACTACTGCTCTACAAGCCCAGGAGCATGTTAAAGGTAGAATATTTATTCCTTTTGACTTCCTAGTATTTAGCTCAATGCCTGGTATAGAGTAGGCACTTGATAGATGATTACTGAATGCTGTTTAAGTGCGCATAGCAGCCATCACCCAACTGTTGTTATTAAATAGCAGTTAGTATTACTGAGAGCTTCCTTGTGGCCTTTGTATAACTTTTTCCTCCTCCATCTAAAACATAAAATATAAAGTATTATAAACAGATACCCAAGGCATCTGGAAGGTTCTTCCAGGGCTGGGAGTGATGGAAGGGATTCTCACGTTTTTTCTCATTCCCTCTTACAGGTCTTGGCTCATTTAAAATTCACTTCTCATTTTCTGCTTTCCTCTTGCAATAAATAAAGAGGGAAGAAAGGATCAGGTAAAGCCCCATTTGCCTAAGAGTCTGTGGGTCATGTGAAGGGTTGAATACCCTGTTGTTGCAGAACTGCCAGTGCCAAATCAAGATTTTTAGTAGGACTATTGCAGTCCAGCTCAGGTTGTGTTTCTTTCAGGGGCTTTCTAATCCAGATGAGTCTGGGGAAAATAATTGCCAACAACACAAAACAACAAGACTTCTATTTGATTGCTCTGAGCAATCTGTTTTTCTTTAGGATTTGCCCTGAGTTGTATATCATCTCCTCTTTAAGGGCTTTCATGCTCTAAATGCTCTCTCCTGTGCTTTCGAATCTCCCCCACACAGAACTGCTCTGTGCTGACCCTTGACCTTGTAGAAATGATCATTGTCTTTGGGGGCTTTTACTTTATGGAGCTTTGTGCACCATCTCTTTTGCTAGAAAGCTATGATTGTTGCTTCTGTTTAAAGGACAAGAAAACAGAGCCGAAGAGAAACTAAATAACTTAATGTAGGTACTTAGGAAGTAAACCATGGAACATCAGGCTGACTCAGGTCTGCAGTGCCAATCAAGGACTTTAAGCTTTTCCTCCCTATCCTGTCCCAGAATCCTCCCCCTGCTGCATCACAACTTTTGTGAGGTGGGCCCTGGAGGGGTGCTTCTCTATCACTTGACAAGAGGGGCTTGTGCTTTTTTCCTTTTTATTTATTTATTTATTTATTTTTAATATTTATTTTTTATTTTTACATAGAAGCTGGGGTATAGGCCAGAGGCGTGATTTTTACATACAAGCTGGGGTATAGGCCAGAGGCGTGGGGCGGCGAGAGGGTTCACCAGAGACAGAGCGGGGAGCAGAACAGGCAGATCAGAAATCCACTGCAGAGGGGAGCAGCGGGCGAGGCAGGAGAGGTCTGCCACACCATATGGGATCCCCCCTGGCTGGGCGTCGAACTCGCATCGTACGCTGCCAACAGCTCCACAGCGCAGCGCTCAACTGCTGCGCCACCAGGGAGGCCCTGCTT